>JAQBSW010007804.1:0-38288 GCA_029291075.1 Eudiplozoon nipponicum | reverse complement strand
GAATTCGTAGTTACACTTTCATAGTGTGAATAAGTGTCAAAGACGAGATAATTGCTAAACTTAAACGATCTCTTTATATATATATATATATATATATATATATATATATATATATATATATAAAGAGATCGTTTAAGTTTAGCAATTATCTCGTCTTTGACACTTATTCACACTATGAAAGTGTAACTACGAATTCTTGTGTAGCATAGAGGCTAATAGATGATCAATTTTTGTTGACTAAGTAAACAACTGACTGCGTTATACAGTCTTGTTAAGAAAATAATTGTTTTCCTTGATTATATTTAAGTTTTGACTTTGCAACCGCGCCGTTGCACTTGTTACTACCGCCAAGTCCGCTACCATCAAAACACACAGTTAATCATCTTTAACATTTAAAACAATAAGTCAATGGCATTTAACTTAGCGCTAAATACCTTACCAGTCAATAATTAACGATGCTGAAAACAATATAGTTTGCGTTTTCTAAATGCTTTTGGTTAAGTACATGTTGAATCATAGGTAGCCGGCTGGCTAAAAAACTGGACAAATTCAACCGATTTCAAAAAAACATATTTTGTAAAATCTTAGTTTGCAAAATCATGCGTAAAACTAGGATATTTTCACATCATTATCAGAAAATTTTGCAGCGGTAACCAGAATTTTTCGTAAGCCCTGAACCAATGACATAGCGCTACTGTTCAATAATTTATAAACAACAGGCCACCATGACGGATGTGGCGGCTGTCTTGTCTATTAAAATTTCACATCTAGTTGACTGAAGTGAAGCGAAATCCAGATTAGTCGGAACATCAGGTCTAAATGGATGCCATATAGGCTCCACCTAAAGGAAAGGCTAACCAAAGAGCGTTAGTTAGTATATAACTAAAAAAATTGGGTGTATTGTGCGGTAGGGTGGCTTAGTGAATAGAGCACCAGAATCAGAAGCAGGCGTGCCTAGGTTCGAGGCCTGATCGCGGGAAATTCTGGTCAGTACGTGATGAGTTCTCAATAAGGACGAAACCGGTCTACTGGAGGAATTTCCTTTTCCAGATTACACATTTATTAGTTTATAAAGTCAAATGTATGCACATAACGGGACAGGTGTTAAAACAAAGTTGTAACCCTGATTTCATTAATCTAGGTTAGCTAATTGTATCTTCTAAAATGAATTTTTTAACTGTTGCATGAATTTTAGCCCACCTTATGCCGTGTAGATGCTGAGTGTTGATCAATTTAAATGAACAGAACTCAATCTTAAAAGTAGGTTATTTTAGACCATTATTTATCCAATGGACTACGGTTTATTTCTTATACGCGACTATGTTTAGACCATTGGCACACGGTTAAGTCGTTATTAGCTTTATTCAAAACGCCACCAGGTCGGTTGTCATTGTTACCGCATAAAGTAATTTAACAGTTTACGAGAACATTTTTTTATCTACTTAAGCAACTCAGCGTGCTATTTTCTAGTTTTTTAAATGTGCGTTGTGCATTTTACTATATGTCCTTAGTGTTAATGCAGCCAAATAAACGGATACACGTAAGCGATGCTGTAACTTGTGCAGCGCTGTTCTTATTTTTACTTTTTATTCTGCATTTATCGTGTGAGGGACAATTGACTGTACTCGTAGGTCTGCAAAATCTTGATTGCTTTACACTTCCAGGAGCACAGATTTTGTTTGGCCTTTATTGATGGGTTCTCATGTGTCCCATCACTCGGAAGCCGTCCATCAGCTGGTTGTCTTAAAATGACGTTGGGACCAGATTTTCCGATTTGTTTACAAATTTTCAGCACTTCATTTCCAGTCCCATCTTCAGGGTTGACCGCATAATCACTAGAACACTTACACAAAGGTGTCTTTTTTTATAAATAGTAAGCTTCCCTAAAGTATAAGTCCAATCAACATTGCCTGTTTACTGTAAGTCAACTTAGTCGGCTAACACGTTTATGTTTGGAAAAAACGTGTAAAGCAACTTTAATTACAACATGAAACTGCGGGTAAAAAATTGAGTATATATCGTTGTGTCAACGTGTCGATCTCTAACAGCTCAGGTGATGGTCATAAAAGTTCGAAATGTATAGAAATTGGCAATTGGTGGTAGTTTTGCTACATTTTTCGATTATTTAAATATAAATAGATTGTTTTTTATCTCGAATGCAAAAACTTCATTTAAATAATGTTTATCACAACAAGCGAACTCAATGATTGTTTAAAAGTATTGCATATTTGTAAAAGAAAAAGAAATAAATCTTCATAACAGACATCACTGGCTAAAATATTTTTATAAACAGCTGGTATTCGTTAAGTGAATATTGTTAACATAATGTGAGGAAGACTAGTGCATTTACCTAAGAACGGGGGCACATATAGAAATAGAGATTATATTGCGCTAACCTTGCACCAAGACAGGTATCCAGTTTAAATACATAAGCTACCGTTCTTTAAGTCGAAGTTGCAAGCTTGAAGTAACCCAGTCGTTGAACAACATGACAAAACTACCACCAGTTGTTCGACGACAGGTGAAATAAAATGGGATTGGTGTTTACTTCATGCTGGCAAACTTGATTTAAAGATTTGTTACCACCACTCGCGCAATCAATTATTGTTTAATAAGCTACCGTTGTTCAACAATAGAATTCAATTACATTCAACTTATTAAATACGAATTCTAGAAAATATTTTATTTTTTTATAATACCCTATCCGTTTTCAAAAGGAAAAATATATTTAATCAGGTACACGAACCGTGACTTTCTCATATTCTTTTCAAATTAACATCTCTTTATATATAAATTGAAAGACAGAGAAATAAAGGAAAATGTAAACACAGAGAGAGTGTGAAATACGGGAACAACCAATCAATTGCGTCCAGTTGAAGCTCAATGCCTGAACATGCATTTTCTGCCTGCACAAATCCGACTGCAATTTTTTTCCATAAAGCTTCATATGTGGATAACTCCATTCTCCTATTGCATTGAATAATTATCTTACGTCTGGTGACGTTTTAAAGGCGATATTCTTAAATTGCGTTATTTAAAAAGAATTATATGTTCGTTTAGTAAATGCTTGCTAAAATTGTAGAATTCGAACTGATAAATTGTTTTGCTTTGTATGTAAGTGAGCCTGTGTTTGTCTTCGACCTCGGCTCACCGGTGTCTGATGTCGCCTGGGCGCCGTACTCATCAACCGTGTTCGCAGCAGTAACCGCTGACGGGCGTGTCCTCGTGTATGACTTGGCTGTAAACAAATACGAGCCACTGTGCAATCAGCTAGTGGTAAAGAAGAAGAAGACGAAACTGACGCATATAAGCTTCAATCCCAAAGAATACATTATTTTAGTGGGTGATGAAAGGTGAGACATTCATTTTGGACTTCAAATATATATTAGATTTTAGAATAGTTTATGTTGTTTTCCAGTGAAGTTTGTACATAGTATACATAGCCCACTTAGTATTATGTTAGTTCGTGCATAATCAGGAGAATACGCCTTCATCTGCATGAAAAAATTATTCCATTCTTTAAGACAAGTATGCCAGCTAAAAGTAAACACTAATCCATTTGTGTATTTAACCAGTCGTCGAACAACATAGCAACGCACTGACGCGTTTCGACTTTCCATGACCATCATCAGAGTACGACGGCAAACTGCCTATGCTGTTCGACTACTGTTTTAATGCAGTGGGATTGGTGTTTACTTAAAGCATGCAAACTTGATTTAAAGAATTGTTAACACAACCCGAGCAATCAATGATTGTTTAAATGATGCTATGTCATTAAAGGCAGGTGTTTCGTGCCAGATGGAGATCCGATTTCAACGAAATGTAGAATATCAAACAGTAGGCCAAATGTAGGCCAAGGCCAGAGCAAAAAAAATATCTAAACCAATTGGCGCATGAAATTAATGCTTACTAGCCACTCGCTAGAAGGGGCCAGCATTACGGAAAACTCCCATCATGTAATTACCAACATTATTTGTGGAAAGAGACTGTAATTTTGTGACGTTGCGTTGGCTCCTAATGATACGAAGCAAATAATCTGAAAAGCTCCTCATCAGCAAGGATCTAACTTATCTTTCGCTTCGATGTCGGCATATCCTCTTTGTCCTATCTGAATTCGTGTAATGAATGTTATGTTCGTCGCATGAAGACAATCAGTTTAGTTTTTAGAGATTATGAATTGACAAATATTTGTTCATCATAACGACCCAGACAAGAGATAATTTCCATTCATATTTTCTCTTTAAGTATGTACAAATAAATATATCTTCATTATTTCGTAAGTCAAAACAAACGTAAATCTGAAGTGAGGAGAAAGTTATGAATTAGGTACATATCAAATTATTTAAATTATTAACCTTAAACTTAAGCTCAACGCAGGTATATGATTCTCATTTTAGCACGAATCGATCTGCAATTTTAATTTACAGCGCTTTATTAATTGCCATTACATTTTATTACTGTATTTATCAATTATCCAGATAATATATGTAGATCATACGGGAGAGCTTTTTATTAAATTTAGCACATTATTGACGTTTAATTATAGTTAGATGTGAAATTTAAAAAAAAATTAATGTTAATCGACTGATCGATCGGCATATGGGTAATTTGATCGATAACTTACGCGTTTACAATGAAAAATAATAAATTAAATCGGTATTAACGCCTAGTTTTCTTTTATCGCACAATATATTATTTGTATCTTGCATACATACTCACCGGATATTCTTTAAAGATACTTACTTAATGCAAAAACACACATGTGCAAACAGTTTATAACACGCGTTGGATTAAAACATTGTAGCATGAAAAGATTTTACATGCACTGAACCAAATTTCGTGATGAATGGACGTTTAAGTATTTCAACGGCCTCCCTATGACTAATTTATGCTTGATTAGCATTTACTAATTAAATCAATAAATTCATTTTTAGATACTTGAAGAGAAAAAAAGAAAGAAATATTTCATGTTTCTGATAAAATGCGTTTTTTCTCTGCCTATTGGAGGGAAATTTGAGTTTTAAAGAAGCTCGGGTTCAAAATAGCCATCTGGTAAATGTGATTGTTTAGATACTTCATTCAAAATCACGCCATATTCATAATATAAATTAACTGCAAACATGTAATTAAAACCAAAACTATAAGTTTCTGCAAATATTTGTTCATGATGCCACGTGATAATATGCATTTTCGCCATACATCACCAATTATGTAAAAATAAAATAACGAAGTACACTTTAAAATTATTAGAAACTCTGCAACAAAGAGAACAACTGTATTCAAATTAAACAAGCTATTTAACAATTACATTTATCAGAACGAATGTAAATATTCGTTTCTCTAATAACATAATGTTGTTGGTGTAATTAAAGCACATTTCATCGTGTAAACTTTGTCTGAATTTATCAGATTCTACGCTACAAAAATGTAAAGTTGTGCAAAATGGAGAATAAAAAACGACGTACTCTAGTTCCCTTGTTAGCCAACGTCTCAGTTTCAAAATTTAAACTAATTTAACGACAATTCTCATAAGCTATGTAGTATTCAAACGCTTAACACATGTATTACCAGATATGCATTTCAAAGTAAATGATATATTTTTTTAAAAAAAAGCGTTTTCGCTCCTTCTTATCAAACTTTTTACTGAAGAAATCGAACACAGAAATTAATTCTATATATATATATATATATATATATATATATATATATAAAATACAGTCTACCTAAATAGTACTCACGCATTATTTATATATAAATCCAGAAAGTTCAAATAAAAGAAACGCAAATAAACACAGTTTCGCATGCGACTTGGAGAGCCCCATATTCATGCCAGTACAGAAAAAATAGATATACGAACATTAATTGTGCGGGCGGTCGCGAGCTCCACTTAACAGTATTTCGCTTTGATATATTCCTTAGAGGGAATTTGTGTTGGCGTAGTGCTTCCATCTTTCGGGCTGATACCACAATTATCGGATGCGGGACAAATGATAGCACTCGAGGTTCGGTAATATCTTGATTCCTTTACATTTCCAGGTACAAAGCTTGGCTTTTTAATCGATTTATTGGTTCTCATTGATCCCGTTACTCTGAAGCTGTCCTTTCACATCTTGTCCGGAAGTGTTTTTCAATTACGATTCGCCGATTTTTTCCGATGTTTCGCGACTTCATTTCCAGTCCCACCTTCAGGGTGGACACAATATTCACAAATCTAACTTGACACAAGTTGTTTTTTTTCTGTGAGTATGGAGTAAAACCTGAATATGGAACTGGAAATGAAGTTCCGAAAATTCGGAAAAAATGCGGCAAATCGTAATTCACAAACATAAAAAACCGCAACCGTGAATTGTGGTATCAGCTCAATTAGCAGTAGTTGATTAACTGTGAGTATTGCGCTGTCCACATATTATTTTATAGCTCTGATCCGCATTTTCCATCAGTTCAAAATTTTTAGCGACACATCAAAAAAATCTTGAATATCACACTTTTCGTTATCAATTGCCAATTTTACATTCGAAACCAAATTTTCAGTAAGCAAACAGTCTTAGCAAACCCAATCACTTTCACCAGCATAACGGTTGTATGCTGTTAATTAATTCAGAAGTTCAGAGAGCTTTCGCGCAAACATGCTCAGAGGCAAATCGGCCATTTTCGGGACCAAAGCCCGATCCTTGTCGAGACCACCGTTTTGTCTGTAAAGATGGTCATTGAATGTGGATTGAATAACTGCACAACACATCTAAAGTAATCCTTCCAACTATGCTGCACTTTTTAAAATTTTGAAAACTGTCCCGGGCATGCTGACACACATTCTCAATAGTTTTGTTTATATGGACATTAGTAATTAATGACCCAATATCATGGCAACTTAATTACCTGCTCTGTGCTGTGAATAACACAGAAGTGTTCCCAGTTCCTACTTTCAGCGTAAAATTTTCGGAACCAGCTTCCGGGTGTTTTCTTTAGCCCAAAATTCATCCAATCCTTGTCGAGACCACCGTTTTGTCTGCATAGATGGTCATTCAAAGTGAATTGAATAACTGCACAACACAACTAAAGTAATCCTTCCAACTATGCTGCACTTTTAAAAATTTTGGAAACTGTCCCTGGCATGCTGGCACACATTCTCAATAGTTTTGTTTATATGGACATTAATAATTAATGACCAAACATCATGGCAACTTAATTACCTGCTCTGTGCTGTGACTAACACAGAAGTGCTCCCAGTTCCTACTTTCAGCGTAAAATTTTCGGAACCCGCTTCCGGGTGTTTTATTTAGCCCAAAATTCATCCAACAACATAAACAGAAATTAATAAAACAAGTATGAATCCTCATTTAAACCGCTTCATTTTTACTTATGACTTGTCAATCTCACAACAGCTACGGACGCTACAGAAGATAGGCGCGCGTCAGGTGTGGATGTGTGTGTGTGTGTTCAGGTCTGTCTATAATTGCTACGTATTCCTGTAAATACAAATACAAACACATGTATAAACAATTAAGTGGAATAAAAATCGCTAAATTTCGTTTGATGGAAATAAAGTTTTCATTAACTTCCAATCCGCTTACTGATTTTAAACGCAAATAATGATGAGAACTATCGATGATTTAGATTTAATCTCGTCGACATTTGCTAGTAAAATCAAAAGGGTCACCGTCAACAACTGTTCCGTTGAGTAAAGCACACCTTGCTGCTTTACGATAAGTGGCCGTAAACTGTGATCGTGTTATTCTTTTACCCGACAAAGGGTCTGGCTTGATCGTCATGGATCGTGATGATTACGTATTTAAGATCAATTGCTTGATTTCTGGTCCGCAGTTTGAAATTGACTTTTGGAGTGATGCCGCTTACACGCCAACTTCATTTCGACGGAGTTGTCCTATCTGCTACAAGATTGGTGGCTAGCACATACCGAATTCAAATAACTGAGGCCATTTGTAGCAGAGACATCCAGATTGTAGGCTTTACAAAAGACGCACAAATCTGGAATTCCCTCAAGACGTGTTGTTGCAACGTCTAATGCTCCAATGCATGAGTTTGTCAAACAGATGGTTAACCTATTAAAACCTATAATAAATTACTTATCTGAGTACAGCTCGGATCATTATTTGCTAGTGGCCCGAAGACATAGAAATTCCGGCCTGACGACCGGCGGGCACAAGCTAGTCAGTCCGGGAATGGTAGCATGAACCTTGCCGAGTCTAAAGGGGCACAACCATCATCCCGTTTCATGTGAAGCCTCGAGTTTGTTCTAACTGCGCAGCAACTTTTATTGTTAAATGTGTAGTGACGGAATGAAAGCAAGCGTGCCAGACGCGAAGGGCAAGTTTCGGCTGCTGAAGGAAACTTTGGCCACTGGCATCTGGGCAGATAGTGCTCATCAGCCTTGGTTGGCAGACTATCTAAGAGAAGAAAAACTCCGAATACAAAACATCCTCACTAGGAATTGGCGGCCTGGTGTTCTTTCGCAGTCAACATATAACCACGAACGACTTATGATTATATGGTGGTGAAACGTGAATAACGTTTGGCTTTTGTATGGCTCTGCATCATGAGTGTCCATTTAAAGGAAGCTATTGAGTATGTGTCTCAATATGTTAGAGGGTATTTCCCATATTCTATGCTGAACAAAACGCAATTCGAAAGATCACTTTTTGTTATTCTGTTAAATTCCTTTTCAATTCCAAACTGTACAGACGAAACTGTGTTCAAAGGACGCGTTAATTACATCTAGAATAAAATCAAGCGTAGCACATTAAAAATCGGTTTGGTGTACAAACTAAGATGTGCTTGTCGCCGAATTGTTTAAAGCATTCCTGGAGGCTGCAGAAGGAGTTTACCATGTACGCAATGCTAAAATAGGTTATTTAAAAAAAAGTATATTTGAGTTTTATTGCGTTGTTGTATAGTTTGCATATGTTCGTCATAGTTTTCGAACGCGATCGCCCATTTTTGCCGAACTTCGCATGGTTGTCCAACAATTTTTCAGTTTACTGACAAAAGCACAATTTAACAAGAGACAGAATGAAGCAAGCATGAAAAATTATGCTTTAATTCGAATGAATGTTTATCACACAGTCAGTCGGTAATCTGTGTGGAGCACATTGGAGCGATGCCCTTATATTCTGACCGACAAATTTCTGTTGAAGATAGTATTTTACTTTTAAAAATACAAAATTCTTAACAGGGCCTTGCGAAATCCAACTAAAAAGACAACTAGATCATCACTTATTTGACGTAGAAACGATTTATTTTATATTTATGTCTGTATATTCATCTGTGAGCGAGAACTTTCATTTAACTGGCAGAAAGCTAAACGAGTTATAATCTGACTTTCAATACTCGATGTGCATTGCTAAAAGATATTAAACATTTTTTTGATTTTATGCTCCATCTCCAGGGGTCTCATCACAAGCCTGAAACTTTCACCAAACTTGAAGAAATTACCTAAAGTGAGTTAACTTTTTTCTTGAAACTAAAAAAAATTAATTTTATTACAGCTCAATCTCCCACCCAAATTTGATGCACAGCATGAAGAGATATTTTTCTGCACGATCTTCCTCAGTTTGTCGCTCGACTGCTTGATCACTTTTGTTTTTCATTCCTCAATAGATGTTATGACCCTATAATATATAAACGATAATCCTTTCAGCACTCAAAGCAAATTTGTGGAAGAAATTCAAACGATAGATTACCAGTAGTAGCCAGAATTAATGTGAGCCTCAATCAAGCCCCTGGCTTATTGGTCTATGCCTTAGGATCCGCGCATCGCATAAAATTATATGCTGTAGAGCAACAATGCTACGTTTTACGACTGGTTAAATACAATGGTGCTGGTGTTTATAATACGCGCGAAAATTTGAGTTAAATAATTTGCAATCCTTGATTGTTAAATTGTACACCAACAATATTCTAACCGTATGGATTTAACCCGAGTCATCAGTTTGGACCGGCAGTACGTCCAAAACCAAAAATATATTTCGTGAAGAAATATAGGTTAGTTGGACAATGCAATCTCCAATACGTGTGGCTTCAAGCGTTAGTAGAATCAACTTCATTCAAGGTCTTCAGCAAGGCAAATTCGAAGCCAACTTACTCAATATATTATGTAGCTTCCACGGTTTTCCTTCGTGGGTTGTCGCCTTGCACTATCAATGTCTCAAAGATCCGATTGATCCCAGTTGCCAGGTATGCATCAGTTTGTCTTCGTCTCTTTCCTCCGAAGGCTTCAACATCGTTCATACTAACCACAGGAAATGTCGTTCCGAAACGTAGCCAGTCAACAAAGACTAGATCGTAACTCATTTCCAGTGGTTAGTGTGAACGATGTTGAAGCCTTCGGCGGAAAGGGACTAATCAACACCCAGCCATTACGGAGACGAACTCGGTGCGTACTTCTAATTGTGGATCAATAAGATAGTGGAAAGCACTACCCACGAATGTTTATCGTGGAAACTCTGCATGAGACGCTCGCATTGTGCTATCATTCAAAATATTACTAAATGTAATTTCTTCCAAGTATGTAAAAGAGTCCCAACACCACGATTTTGAGGAGACAAATTTTCATCTAGATAAATGATAACAAACACTTTGACCACCTACTAATCCCGCAAAGTCTGATGAGTCACTAGAATGTATGAAACACATGCGAGCATGAAAGAATATATAGGTATTTATTACTTCGCTTTTTGTTTTTTTTGCATAGCATGCCCTAAATGTTTTTTTCATTAGCGTTTTTCTCCAGTTTTATGTCGTAATCAGATACTGGTACCTCCTAGCATACAAATTATCGATTGATCTCTAATAGCTAGAATAGCTCATTTAAGAATTTATGAATATTGTAATAATAACAATTAGCTTAATTCGTCGAACATGTCCATCTTAGCTGAATTCACAAATTGTTGACAAAGATTGACGTTCTTTTAATCAAGTTTGCGAGCTTAAAGTAAACACCAATCCCATTGTATTTAACCAGCCGTCGAACAACATAACAAAACTACCGCCAGCCGCAAGTTTTGTTGTGTTGTTTGACGACTGGTTAAATACATGGGATTGGTGTTTACTTCAAGCTCGCAAACTTGATTTAAAGAATTGTTACTACCACCCGCGCAATCAATTATTGTTTAAAGAATGACGTTGACTAACCGAGAATTCAACGGAATTTATTAGCTATACAAGTTTCACCTGACAAGTTGTCAGTTGTAAAGCTATAAAATTGCGCGCAATACCTGTTTTTTTATTATTTAGATCAGATTACAATATGCTAAATATACTAGCGTATCATTTTACCTTCATTTTGCAGGAGAAAAAAGGCGGTGACACGCTCAAAGGCCCGGAATATGAAATAAATAAATTTGACAAAATTTTGGCACTTGTTGGATGATTTGGACGCTATTGCGCATATTTACAATCTAAATTCAAGCAGACATTTATTAAAATAAACAGCAAGAGTTTTACAAGTATTCATTTGTGTATGCAGGCCATCAAATGGCGTTGAAATTATCAGTATTTTATTCGCGAAAATCTCATTGACTTTGGTTTGACTCATGATGAGTTAATCTGATTAAACTAAACAGGTATTCTCGAAGAAGAAACTGTGTGTATTTTCCTTCTTTTCAAGCTATTTTACGGACTATGATCCTAGTTTTGTGCTATTTTGTGTTAGCAAAACAGCTTGCGTTCTACAACCGATATCTCAATATCAGTTTATTTTAATATGTGCTTGTTATATTTGCATTAAAAAATATCACTTGATCTTGTGATGTTAAACTAATAAATAAGAAAATACTTGTTCCTTGAAACAAAACTAAAAGGTCAGCATAAATTATTCGTTTGGACTTTTTAAATATCGATAATTCAATATCAGCAAATGTCGTTACAGAATATACTGCACATAACTAAGGATTACTTTATGTAAGTAAATTTCGCAGGTATGCTTTTTTTCTCGAATGTACATCTTAATTTAAATCCAAATAGACCTTACAGGTAAGCATCAATTCTAAATTTACAGACCCTAAGTAACTGTACAATAACAAAAACTACTACTATTCTTAATCATACTCCTATTACTACCAATATTAATACTAGTAATGCTAATACTACTAATACTACTAATACCACTACCACTACTATTAATAATGCCATTACTACTATCAATACTAATACTACTAATACTATTAATAATGATATTAATATTACTACTACCAATAATAATACTATCATCACTACAACTAAAATTATTGCTACTACTAATACCACCACCACCACCACCACCACTACTACTACTACTACTAATACCATTACTAATACTACCATTACTATTAATACTATTACTATTACCACCAATTCACCACTAAAACTACTACTGCTGATGTTACTACTACTACTACTACTACCACAGACATAACTACTACTATTCCTGTTGCTACTAGTACTACTACTGTAAATACCACTACAGTTACTAAAACTTCTCTTCCTGATGTTACTACTAATACTATTACTACTACCACCACCAAATCATTACTAAAACTACTACCAACATCACTACTACTATTATCTATATTGCTACTATTATTACTACTGTGATTACCACTGCTATTTATACTATTAATACTCCAAAAGCTACTAAAACTACTTTTCCTGCTTTAACTACTACTACTACTACTATTAATACTACTAATGCTACTCCTACTACTACTATTACAGATTCTACTGGTTGGGTCCACTCTCCGGTGACTTGAGCAAGACTAACACTGGGTACGAACAGTTTCATAGCGCAAAAAGTGGAAACTTAACGTAATTTGTACCGTGAAACCATTTGCTTGCAATGCTAGTGTTGTTTCCACATCTTATGATGGATCATGCAAAATACCACAAGAAAAATCAATATCTGGTTTGTTATATAAACACGTTTTTGTGTTCATCTCACGTTGAAATTTTGTCTCATTTCCTGCGCAGTCAACGATTGTTTAGTTGGATATGCTGCAAAAATTTAACGTTAGTGACTGTATGGACATTGGGCAACTGACATTTCCGGTCAAGTAAAATGATTTTTTTTTTGCGAACCTAGTAACAAATTAGTTCAGTTGTGACCAGAAGGATAAACCAAAGGCAGCATGAACGGAAAGTATAATCTCATGCACATTCGTTCCGTGCTTACTGGCGACTCATCAGTAGGAGCCGGTATTACGCCCTTTAACCACTATATATTTGGTAGAAGGATGTGGAATAATATGTGCTTAATTGGTTAAGGGACGTACCGACCCCTAATGATCTCAATAACACGAAAACAGATGTACATATTATACTAGATCATCTATTTATCTGGTCTAACAAACAATTATTACTAATTCTAAAAACTCACATACTTGCATATATATTAGTTCTTCGCAACAAACAGTATTTAAAAGTAAAATGATTGCCAGAGTACTAAGATTGAGGACCACACATTTGATTTTCCATGCATAATTATAAACACATTGCAGTTTGATTTCTAATAGTCAATTTTCGCTCGTAATCTTAAAATCCCATTAGAGATCGTTAGTATTGATGTTGTGCAACTGGATAAATAAAATGGAATATGTGTTTACCTTTAGCTATCAAATGTGAATTATGGAAATTATTGTAACTTCGGTGAATTATATTTGGAAACATGTCGAATAACCACCGAATAGCGTGAAATCATTATAGAGTAAACATCGAAATTTGGCGCAGAAAAGACACAGTCTCGCGTTAGTGCGTGACTTCACTTTACTATCTTGTCATTAATAAACTCAGGTGACAAAATCAACTAAGGCAGCAAAACAGCTCACTTTCGATTTATCTGCGCAATCATTAACAAACACATTCTGGGCCAATTCCGATAATTTCTTTATGAAGTTAAATAAGTAGAAAAATAATTGTGTTTCAAGATTTTCTGTTTGCGTTAACCAAGAACTGATGTTATTGCATTATAATCTACTAAGAGCGTTAAATCCCACACACACCCACAAACGCATACATGCAGAAATACAAATGTAGCATCCTTATTTGGATAGCGTGGCCCACTCTTTGTTTACAAATTTCGCCGTTTTAAAGTTGCTGTATATTGCGCAGTGCTGTCCTTCTTCTTTGTTATCATTCCGCCATTTTCTAGTGCGGGGAAATTGATAGCATTCGTTGGTCGGTAAACTCTTGAATCCTTAACATTTCCACGTGCACCGATTATGTTTTGATTGATGGGTTCAATCAGCTGTTTGTCTGAAAATGACGTTGGAACCAGATTTTCCGATTTTTTCCGGATTGTCGTGACTTCATTTCCAGTTCCATATTCAGGGTTGACACCTTACTCACAGGAAAAAACAACTCCTGCAAGTGTATAAGGATCAACAATTTTTTCAATTTTATTCATTTTGCAGTAATCCTCAAATTCCCGGTTTACCTAATCTCATCCTGTGTTATGGAGAGAGAAAGGTTAGTAAAACTGTTGAAAGAATATAGTATTTTTATTCTATCGTTTGGAGAAGACCGAATACGTAGCCCACACTAACAACAGATGACATCACTCCAATTTATAACAGCCTAGATGTTTCATTAGTTACTTGCTACTTCTTTAATCACGTTAAGACTCATATTAATTTAGAACATCGCAGAGTAAATCCGCGACCTAGAGAAGGCAGGACGTTCCAGACAGATTCCATTAAATGAAACTACCCACAGGGTCAACGGTTTTGAACGCAAAATATTGCAATTAAAAGTAAGGACTTGGTCACCTAACTGACAAAGAAATCTAAAGATTTATGGTTTGGCACGTGCGTATGTTGGTTTGTGCGCAATATACGCCCCTGTTAAATTATACGCGACTGTGTTTCCATACATGCAGACATATTGCCTATAACAACACAATTGCATGCGAATTGTGGAAAAACGACAAAACTTTCTCACTTCGAGGTTCGCATAATATTAGAATTTAAAAAAAAACAAGTAATTGAGTCAAGATCGGATATGATGAAGAAACAGGCCTTCCCTAGTGTGTTCTTTTTGTACTTTTTTCAACGGAAACGTTTTATTTAAGACAAATTCGCGGGCTTGAAACAAGGATGAATCTCAATTATGTATTAGGTGTTGCGCACCCAGTAAAAAATTAGTTTAATTATGACCAGAATGATAAACCAAAAACAGCATGAACGGATAGTTCGTTTCGTGCTTACTGGCGACTCATCAGTTGGAGCTGGTATATTTTGGGTGAGGGATGTGGGAAAATAGGACGGTCCAATCTCTTACACAAATGTGCAAACCGGCAGTAGTGAAGCAAACATAATATTAAGTTTTGACAATGCGACTTTAACACTAACTCATTCTATATAATATATGTACCGCGTCTGTAAAAGACACCAACAGTGGCTATTGTGTCAATACCCAATACCAACATTATAGTGCCGAAAGGTGGATTGTACTAAGACTATGGTTGCCGAGTCGGTACATGGTACCAACACGATGGATTTCAATGTATGCTAAATTTCACCAAAATTAAGAATTACAACTATTTCTGATCACCTGTTACTCCAGTAAATCCATACACTCTGGCCTTGATCGATACCAGTAATCACATTTCGCGGTAAGCATGACATTATTCAATTAACTATACAACAGTCAGATAATGTTTTCGGTGTAGAACAAATATTGCCTTTTATACACATTCCTCGCCAAGATATATAGTGAGTAAAGGGCGTAATACCGGCTCCTAGTGATGAGTCGCCAGTAAGCACGAACCGAATGTGCACGAGATTGTACTTTCCGTTCATGCTGCCTTTGGTTTATCCTTCAAGTCACAACTAAACTAATTTGTTACTGGGTGCGCAAAACCTAATAAACAATTGCCACAAACGGTATCTAAAGGACGAATCTCATTGTTAAAACAGTCGCATAACAGAGTAAAATTATCGACAGCTACAGAGTAAAACATACCAGTTGACACAGCTCTATATATATATATATATATATATATATATATATATATATATATATATATATATATGTATATATTGGAAGGATAAACAAAATTGAAAATGTAAATGTGCATAGTGTTAAGTAAGGGAACAAGCAATCAATTTTGTGCATCACCTCCAGTTCAAGCTTAATGCCTGAACATGCTTCTTCTGCTTGCATAAATCTGGTTGTAGTTTTTTTATTCATATAGCTTCATATGTGGCTAACCCCTTTCTCTTATTGCATTTACTAATTATCTTAAATACTACGTCTGGAGAACATATGTGTGAGGTCTCAACGATGTGTTGTGCGATTGCAGACATGTATTAACAATGTGTGCTAAAACAGGTGTTTAAGTTGACATGTTCTCTCATTTGAGTAATAAACCGTCTGGTTGATCGGCAACGTGCGCATGTATATTTTTAATAGTTTTTGAGATCTACATTAACCGCTGTTTCTCTATTATTTCTGGTAAACGCAGGTGTGTTAACTTAAATAACACTCTTAATGTAGCTGCATTAAATATACGTGTGTTAATGCTGCTTCAACTATATTTCGTACTAATCGGGAAACAGCATCTACTTTAAATGAGCCGTGTAAGTGAACAGCTTTCTGTTCTGATCCAAAATACATCTGGTTCTGTTGATTTTCCCATTTGAATCAGAGAAATATTTCTTCAGCCTTACCACTCATCCAATTAAACCACTGAAGCCGCAAATTGCATGCAAATTTCAGTTACATACCAACTTAAGTCAGTCCTTCATTCAGCTGAATCCAATTTTGTGCGTTATTTCTGCATTTTTTTCATGTCGCGCCACTAGTTAAATAATGGGAATGGTGATTATTTAGACTCCATAAAACTTGATTTAAAAAATTTTAATACCGAACCGCGCAATGACTTGTCGTTAAGCTACGCTTATTACAAGTATGTTTATTTAAATAAACGTTGGTGGCGCGGGTGGTGATAACAATCACTTTTAATCAAGTTTGCGATCTTGATATAAACACCTAACCAATTATGTGCATACATTTTTCATTATAGATTAAGCATTGTATAGTGTAGAAAAGGTAATTTATCCAGTAAACCGGTTTCGTCCTTATTGGGAACTCATCATGTACTGGCCAGAATTTTGCGCAGTTAGAGCTCGAACTTTGGCACGTCCGCTTCAGAATTTGGTGCTCCAACCGCTGAGCCACCCTGCCTCGCTAAAAGGGAATTCACCCATTAGAAAGATTTCGTCCTAAACAGGCTAGCAGGGTGGCTCAGTGGTTAGAGCATCGGATTCCGAAGCAGACTTGCCCAGGTTCGAGCCCGTTCGTGGCAAATTCTGGACAGTATGTGACGAGTTCTCAATAAGGACGAAAACGGTCTACTGAACGAATTGCCTTTTCTACGCGAAATACAATGCTTAGTCTATACTGACAAGCGTATGTTCATAATGGGTCAGGTGTATATATCAGGACTGCAACCATGATTAAAAGTAAAGTATGTTTACGTTTCTGCTGTGATGTAATATGGACATGTAGTCTAACTTAATCTTACTACGTTTACTCTTTATTTACTATATTACAGATCAGCTATTTCATTTAATATGAGCACCGGTGGAGAAAATTGTATTTACAAACGTCGTATTGTAATCATATTTGATCTAATAAAATTGGTCCTCAAAGTACTAAGTACTTCTGGTTTAATTTTAATAAAGCAAAGAATGGCGTAACTCAGAATTTAAAATGTGCTCTAATAAGCTTAACGAATTGGAGGCTCAAAATTATTCTGAAATGAATTTTTGTTAACCGTTGAATACACTTTAAAACACTAGACCGCCAGATCATGTATAATAACATAAGTATAGTAAACATCATCATCATCATCATCATGCACAGCCCTACAAAAGCCAAAAGTGACTAATGTTTCACTGCCATAAAACCATAAAAAGCGAACATTATAATGTATATTGTTCATGGTTATATGTGGACTGTAACAGAACTCTAGGTCATCCATTCACAATGCGGATGGTTTGTATTCGGAGTTTTCCTTCTCCTAGATAGTTTTTCAACTAAGGCTGATGAGCACTATCTGCCCAGATGCCAGTGGTCAAAGTTTCTTTCAGCAGCCGAAACTTGCCATTCACATCTGACACGTTTGCTCTCATTCCGT
Organism: Eudiplozoon nipponicum; assembly: GCA_029291075.1. Taxonomy (NCBI): domain Eukaryota; kingdom Metazoa; phylum Platyhelminthes; class Monogenea; order Mazocraeidea; family Diplozoidae; genus Eudiplozoon; species Eudiplozoon nipponicum. The sequence continues at coordinate 20,161 of JAQBSW010007804.1, read as the reverse complement.
CATTACAAATTTAGCAATAAAAGTTAATGCGCAGTTAGACCAAACTTGGGGCTTCGCATGAAACAGGAGGATGGCTGTCTCTTTTAGACCCGGCAAGATTCGTGCTACCATACCCGGGCTAACTAGCATGTGCTCGCCGGTTGTCAGGCCGGAATTTCTATAGCTACGGGCCAATAGTAAACAAACGGTCGACAAATAAATTTATTTAGAATTCTTTGGTAAGGTAAAACGGACAAATACAAAAATAACTATTTGCTGTTATGAGTAAAACTAGAGATAAAATTTATCTATGTTAAACTGATATATGACTAACTGTTCTTGTTGATAATTCGGTAAGTGCAAGTTTGGAAGCATAAATATGAAACATTACTATGGTACTTAATACCTACAAAATACAGAAAGCGTTTAGCAAATATGGCAGAATAGTCAAACTATATCAGCAATGACATTTCCGTGTATCACATCAGAACAAATGCAACGAAAAATGTACTAAATTTTCTACAAGCATCAAAGTTACAACCTGAATTAATTGCCAATATTTATGTGAATGTGCCTGTATAATAAAAGCATTTAAAAAGGCAACCTTATGTCTTAATGATTAGCTACGCGAAACATAAAATGAGTGAGAAAAAATCAAATGACGAATCTAAAGATTACAGTATGAAAGAGCAAAAATGAAGTAAACATTTACTACAAATAAAAGGAAAAATAAAATATTAATAAATATAAGTGGAATCTGTACGTGGGCATGGTTAAACCAAAATAAAAAACCAAAACAGCGGGCACAGAAAACAGTGACCAACATTCGAAAAAGAAAAAACGTTTTTACAATAAAAGCATCAACCGTTATCTGCTCCGCTCAAGATTAGAGGCAAATTTGTGAATTTTAGTATAAGCATTAGGCGCAATTTTATGAGGAATGTCTGTTAAATCGAACCCCTTTATACGAGGCAGTGTAAATTGTTCAAACTCAAACATGATCTACTTGCCTTCAAGCAGAATCTGCAGGAAAAAGAGACAAAACTTGGACTGCACATTTATTGATTAACGAATCACACTTTAAACGCGCCATTCCGGCTGATGCCAACGGATGCTACCAAGGCAATATGTGGATACTAGGGAAAAACATAGAAATGAACAAAATCTCTGTAACATGGTTTACATTACAAGTGCATAGTGACATTCGAACATACGTGCACAAAAAATAGTCGATGGACAGGAAATTAATTAACTGATAGTTCCAAAGATAACTACATCTCTTAGGCACACCACTACTGAGACTGGGCATTAGTGCTGATGTTGTGATTGCGCATCTCACCAAATAATAAAGCTATATTGGTGGTGGTATTGCACTTTTTTCTCATAACCGACAGAAAAACGACAAAGAGCCACAATAATACGAGCGCTAGAAATGGGTTACCGAGTGTTATATAACAGCCAAAACGAAACCATGCAATTTATGGTAATTCTACATTGAAACTGAAATATAGCATTTTGGTAGAATTTTTTGTATGATGATGAGTTTATGATTACGGTATATAGGAATTTAACAATACAATGTAGGTGCGATTTAACTATTCAGAAACGACAAAAATAGAAGCGCAATAACACACATTTATGCAAGATTTAAAATGCACATATATGTTAACTCAAATTCAGAAGTTGTTGGCTTTGGATATAGAGCATCTAATAATACCATCCCTAACAAAACTTATCTCAGCTGATAGTGCTAAAAAAACTAAATACAACTTTTTCTTGAATGGTTGCGCGGTGCGAGCTTCAATTGATGAATCTCCGCGATTTTCATTTTGCAATATCAGTTTCTCAAAGATCCGAGTGGTCTCCGTTTCCAAGTACACATCGAGTTCGTCTTCTTGTTGGCTGGATGCGGATTCGTCTCGTTTCTTCCGAAGGCTTCAACATTGTACATACTAACCACTGGAAATGAGGTACGATCTAATGTTAGTTGACTGGCGACGTTTCGGGACGTTATTTCCCGTTCCATCATCATTGCCTCGAATCACACATACACAGTACAATGCTCACAATAGCAGAGTTAGCAAATGTGGTTACCTTGTTCCGAAACAGTTCTGTTTATACTTTACTTTTTGACTCACTAATGGTTTCGGACTGAGGTTACCACGTTTGCCTAAACCAGCTATTGTGAGCATTTTACTGTGTATGTATGATTCGAGGCCTGATGATGGAACTTGCGCACGCACGGCTCAGTGGTTATGGTCAAAGCGCCAATGCGCCAAAGCACCAATGCACCAAAGCGCCAATACGCCAAAGCGCCAGGTGCATCGCATATACATACAATGCGACAATACATAATTGCCTCACGGACGCCTAATCTTCGAGTTCACACTTATATGTAAGCAGTAAAAGATCACTAAGCCGCCTATTTCTAGTGTGCATGAATGTTTTAGACGTGGAGATTTACCTTTCGTTGATGACCTGCCCCTAGCGGTTGATGCGCACTAGCAGCCCCGAAAATTTGGACTACGAGGCTAGTGACGATAATTTCTTCCAGCAGCTAAAATTTTCCATTAGCGGTTGGCACACCTAACTTTATTCGCACACTATTCATTCTGCATTAAGTGCTCACCGCGCAGTAAATAAGTGTAGAGACTCCACATGATGTAGGTCGATTGTATCATGATAGTGATGCCAAGGTTCACGCTACCGTTGACGGACCAACGATTTATATTATTGCGGGCTACAAGTGCAAGGAGCCATATTTTGGTCGCCAAGGCAACTTGCGCACTTTCCTAGGGTTAGAAGAAAAAGCGATAGCAGGAGCTTGTCTTCGATACGCATTGCAAATAGCTTTAAATTAAAAATCCATGTCCGGATGCTAGGTAACCTCTCCTTGAGTAACAAATAAAGAGTGAACTATTTGGCCTATCTGTGAGGAAAAGTTAGTCTTGACCCATAGCCTGCTTCGAAAACAACCACGAAAAAAATATATATAGGCAAACTAATTAGCATCCAAATTAGACATCACATGCGGAATACACTTTATGTAAACTAAGACCTGCATTGAGTCTGCGCGTCTCAGGCGATCAGAGATTGAGTAATACAACAATGAACCTAAAAGTAGTGTTTTCATGCCACACTGGTAAACATGGTAACATCTAAGGATTTGCATAATAATGACGCATCGATTGTCCAGAAGTTGGATTTGGTTTATCATGTTAAGCGTTGTTAAGGTTAAACCAATAATAGTTGTGTGTGTATGTACATAAAAATGAAAAACGAATTTTTCAAAGTTTTCTGGAATTATATTAATGAGCCGTTACAAATGGCTTTTAAAAATTTAAAATAAATAAAAACAAAATAAAACTAAAGCACATAGAATAAAACGAAAAAACCGGTGTTACGAATCACAACTAAATAGCAAACATTATAGAAAATGTGTATTTGATGGCGTAATGCACTGTAGGCAACAGAAGAAAACCGCGGGCATTGATCTGAGGATTTATACATCTTGATAACTAGCCCAGTTAAGAATCGAACAATAATATATGCGTCTATTATCACACAAATGCTAATCACGATCAACCAAGTTGCCTGACTGTGGCACACCACTCTCCTCATCTGGCGAAGGGCAATCCCAAATATTGAGTGTTGCAGACGAAGAGGACTCAAGTGAGAATGAGCTGCTTGGTTGGGGAACACCCAACTCGCCAAAACGTTCAACCGCCAGTGAAATTTCATTTGTGTCAGTTGGATCAGTTTCGCTTAATCTCTTCAATTTAATTGACAAATCGTATTGACCATCGGAAGTCAAAGCCGAGGTTACCTGTAAGCAGAAATAAAATATCAGCAGGAGCGAAGCAACAATGAGCAGTTATGCAACAAACGCTTAAAACGTAATATTTCGCAGCCATTGTCAAGCAACTCTGAGCACAGCTTAACTCACCAAACTGTCTATTTGTCTCTGCATATCCTCCAGGTACCGAGGTAAAAGTAGCTCGTCGACAAAATCAGCAGACAGGTAATCATGACAGGCGAATTTCCACGTCCACAGCCGTGCCAGCTCTTCAAATCGATCCCGGTTAGACTGATAAAGAGCACCGACCACGGGCTCCATGCACACATGAGAATACGGATCAGTAAGCAGACTTTGTACGCTAACCAGAAGTTTGTCCAAAGTTAGAGCAAGACTCCAATTGTGTCGAATGCAATCTATCCCTGAATGAGAATGGAGACCAGTTAAGCATTGCATTAAGGTATTTATCACAAAATTATTTTATTCGCGCATAAAATTATAAGTTCCAATCGCTCTTTCTCTCTACACAACTATCGCACACAAACATATATATATATATATATATATATATATATATATATATATATATATATATATATATATAATTTTTTTTTGGAATGGCCCACAAAATCTATACCCTTTCCATGTGCAAAAACACATTGTTAAAAATCCTGCCATCGTATGGATCTCCTAGACGTAGTATTTAAGATAATTACTAAATGCTACAACAGTAAAGCCAAGCATACGATAGTTAAATGGATACACAAACTGCAGCTGGAGTTATGCAAGGAGAAGCAATATGTTCGGGCATTGAGCTTGAACTGGATGTGATGTATGCAATTGATTGGTTGTTCCATTATTTCAAGCCTTCTCCACGTTTACATTTTTCTATTTTGTTAGCCTTTTAATTTATATGTAAATAGATGTTTATTTGTAGATACATAAGAAGAATCTGAGAAAGAAACGTTTCTTTTACTTGATAATTTTTTTCCATTTGCATATGGAAAAGGTACTATGAATATATATATATATATATATATACGTTCACGATGCAGGCGACTAAGTTTAGTCGACCTTGGCCATCCAGACGATGATATAATAACATTTAACAGCCAAGATGCCTCCCACGCCACCCTGAAAATATTAACCATCACCTGTCTAATAGTCGCAAAATTCTAATGTGATATAGTATTACACAACCACCCATAACGCAATACAACTCTGCGACTACAAGGTGAAGATCTGGAAGTAGTTGCCTGGCTCGCATAACTCGTTAGTTTCATCAACAATAAGAGTGACTAGATGGAATTGCGAATCGAAAAAAACGTCTTGTTCACCCTTCACTATTAATAGTGAAGAACTAGTATCTTAAACTGCCTTAAAGGTTGTGTGTAGAGTGAATCTGTACAAGCAGTTTTGTAATACGCTACTGAGACTTGGTCCTTTGTTGTAGAAGATCTTAGACGCTTTGAGGATTTTAACCACAGTTCTTAAGGAATCAGAACCTATGAAGGCTACCAACAACGAATAAGCAATGATGGCATTTTTAGTCACAATTTTGGTCCGTCAACAGAGTTGCGACTGGCGGTAGTTTTGTTATGTTGTTTGACGACTGGTTAAATACAATTGGATTGGTTTACTTCAAGCTCGCAAACTTGATTTGAATAATTGTTACCAACACCCGCGCAATCAATTATTGTTTAATTGTATTGTCTATATATATATATATATATATATATATATATATATATATGTGTGTGTGTGTGTGTGTGTGTATGAAAGCTACAAGCAGCTAATGTTTGAGACAGCATAGAAATTGTGCAGCCGATATTTACAGTCACGTACAATGTATGGAAGACTAAACAGGTGAGAGCCACATATCTAATTTTGCTTTCCATATATATGCCATGGGTTTGATCCTCGTGCTAGTCAGTTTGCTGCCGTACCAGGAGACATCATGGAAGGTCGATACGCGACACAGCGCAGCGACTATGGTGGCTTTGCTATGTTGCTTGACGACTGGTTGGATACAATAGGTTTGGTGTTTACTTCAAGCCGCAAACTTGATTTAAAGAAACTCTTTACTAGGTAGAGCATGAAGTTAAGATATAGTCTCGGTTATGAGTGACATGGATGCTCAAGTTGAGCGCTTAAGTAACTCACAATTTCATTTAGGTGGAAGGTACACTTTAAACTCGACGCACAACAATAACGGTGGGAGACTGTTGTATAGCTGCGCAGAACATAAACTATACTTGGTGTCCTCCAGGCCCCGGACAACGATGCGTTCAAATAGAGCATGTAGCAATTAATTATGGATGACGTGGTTGCATCCAAGTTTGTCGTTGGTTTTGGAACATTTATGTGGACTCGGAACATTCACTTATCCTTTGTTGATTTCCATTTAATTTTTCCGGTAAAAAAATAATAAACCTAAAATCAATGAGAGCAAACTCGAACAACCTTCTTTCTGAAAAAACTATGCAGATAATCCAAAGTCAAAGCGAGCTGGTCTTGCTGGCGAAAATTCGAATTTGCTTTATACGAAGATAAGTTACACGTTGCAAAATGCAGATACTACTGTGTGCGGCATTGCAGGTTCCCGAAGAACTAATCATTGGGTCTCTGTAAAGTCTATGGAGATACTAGCAGCTAGACGCCAAATTTCAGCGGGCACGGCTTATAATAATACTTGTAGATATGTAAGATGCCAACTTAAGCACAGTCTGAAAGTTGATCTCGAGTTCTTCTGGAACAGAAAGGCCGAAGAGATTGGAGAAGCTTTCGCCTCATAATCTATAAGTGCCAAGTTAAAGACGAATGCATATAACTACCACTACATGCATTGGTTTTTGAATCGATGTATTCGTTCAATTACCTTAAGGCATTATTAGCTCAGTGCCTGGAAGCATTAATGAGAAGCGAACTGTACCAGTCATCCATTTGTATCAGACTGTTCTTCTAAAAACCATAAGGATTGCGGTTAGTTGACTGAGGCAGACTTCCGAGCAGATCACTTACATATAATGCACGGCAGGCTCTTGGAAGGACAAATTAATCAGTCACAACAACAAGCATCAGAGTAACGATGGCATAATCACGAAACCAGCACGCTTAATAATAGTCATACTTAATGGTGGTGAGTTTAACAACGTTAGGTCACATATACATTGCGGTTTGATCCTCACTAGTCAGTTAGCCGTGGTACTCTGAAAGTCGAAACTCGTCACTATGTGAGACCGACGGCAGTTTTGCTCTGTTGTTCGACGACGCGTTAAACACAATGAGATGGGTGTTGACGTCAAGCACGCAAACTTGATTTGGAGTATTAGGTCACTTATTTTTTATGCGAATTCGGCTGATAGCTGAAACTGCATGCGGAAGACCAGCAGTTTTGTGACTGTAGGCTATTTTCGTCTATATCAGTCGCTTCATCACCCTGCAACAACCCCCTACTAACCAAAAGACAATTAAATGGGAATCTAGCGGCAGACAGGATCAGATTAGGGATGTTGTAAACACTGCCTGATACTTATTCAATCCTCTGGGGCATGATGAACGTGAAGCCACGGCTTCCGTTTATATGTGGTTTTGTTTACGTCGTGCAATAATCGCAATATTTAGCGCTTTTTGTTAAAACTGCATAGTATTGGATAACCGATTGTCTGAATTACTTAACGGTTAATCCAAATCCTCTGCATTAAATGCTTACAAGAACTTTAGATAATTAAGTCAAATAAAACAGGTTTCAACAATATACACGCCCAGAACCCGTAAATGAGCCTGTGATTCTTCTGTACAACGACGATGGTGCCAGTACTACTGCCGCCAAAACTCGCACTCTAGCACGGCCAATTACGAGAAATCTTTATGAGCCCTTCTTTAAATTTGTTTAAATTTAATTCATTACATGGAAGGCAACCGAGTGATTTTGTTGAGACAAGGTAATACGTCATTTTCGGTCCTCCGAGTATCCTTTGAGGCTCCTGTGCGTTAGCACAGCCTATAACGATTTCTATCGACAAAAACGTCTGCTGCAGCATGACTGCTTTATTCAGCAAGTGTGTTGAAGTTGCGTGGAAATAATTCAGGTAGATATGTGACAAAATAATTAGGTTTAGGCCAGGCCAGTTACTATGGTCGATATCGGTGGCTGTCCACGTTCATCAAATCCGAATAAACAGGTTTAAATAGCGTGCGTTAGCACCGTACGTGCACATGCACTGTACACACTATTTCGAGGCAAAATGAGATACTACCGTGGCAAATATGGCAAAATGCTCCGCTCACATGTTGCTCGAAACATTAACACAGCTGCTAGGATATAAAGTTCACGGATTTGAAACAGACACCGATATACAATCTTAATTTTATTGTCACATAAAAATTGTTAGGACAATGTGATTGGTTCTTATTCTCTATTCGAAAGCCTCGTTCAAAAAATGTTTCTCATCCCCACATCTCTCAGTGAATAAAAGCGTCACATTAATGGCAAATGTTGAAAATAAAGGTTCGTAATACCCAATCATCATTTTTTACACATTTAAAAAAATCATAAACTATTCCAAACAATTTTGACTCAAATAAAACTACCATTAACAGAAGATGCCAAAATATGGCAATAAAGGACCTACCAACATCGCCATGGAAACTGATGTTCGGGTGCAATATTCGTGTCAGAAACCGAATAATAGGCGGGCGCATAGGATGGCTGTCAGGAACCAGAACATGCACATAGAATAGGCCGCCTTCATATGGTGAAGAATGCGGACCAGCGATTCCAGCCAGGCAGTGTGAATAGTTCTGTTTGTCCAATGCGAGAGCACAAATTCCATAGGGTGGATCCCGGCAGAGACTGTTGATTTCTGACATTATGCGGCGGTGTCGTGGACTGCGTGATTCGTTCTACAAGTTTAAAATCATAACAGCATAAATGTCAAAACTGCCCGCATTATTCCAGGACGACAAATTAGACTTACTCGACATAAACTAACAGTTTAAAAAATAAATCGTTCACGTAAGCTAACTCAAAGTATTTGTGTCAACAGCATGAATAAAATCAGACTTTTAAAGCTTGGTGCCAATTACACATTCCGCTTTATGAAAATGTTATGCTGAAATTAGAAAATATATATATTATTAATCTGTTGGATGTAAGATATCTTAACTTAAACAAAATTCTGAAACAACTGTTTAGCATCGTAATTATTGCAAGAAGCAATTAAACGGCATTTAAAACATGATGCTATATTACCGCATAACGATGAGGAGAGGATATCATAAAAAAACAAATAATATTAATAACCTGCTACTTAGTGTACATACGACAGCTACTACTACTACTTCTACTACTACTACTACTACTACTACTATTATTATTACTACTACTACTACTACAACTACAACTACTACTACTTCTACTACTACTACTATTACTACTACTACTTGTACTACTACTACTATTATTACTAATACTACTACTACTACTACTACTACTACTACTACTACTACTACTACTACTACTACTACTACTGCTACTATTACTACTACTACTACTACTTCTACTACTACTACCATTACTACTGCTACTACTACTACTACTAATACTACGAAAACCATGACGAATACTTATACTTCTATTACTACTACTACTACTAATGATACTACTACTAATATTATTTTTAATTCTACTACTAATACGACTACGAAGATGACTACTACTATAAGTAATACAACTAGAGCTAATACTACTACAAATAATAATAATGATAATAATAATATTTAAATTATGCTTTTTAATAAATTAATTCGTTCAACTTTGTGAAGTATTATATGGATGGAGGAACATGATGGTCCACATAGAAATGCTATCCAAAATGTTATCCAGACTGAAAAACAGAACTTAATTTATATTAAGCATACGTAATGGCGGAAAAAGCTCACAAGGGACAGGCATTTCTTCAGCAATTGACCGCCCAATAACTCAAAATGATGCTGAAACCACCATTACGCGGTTGCTACATGCTCTTAGAAAATCGTCCACTTTCAAATAAATGGTAGGGTTCCGAATCAAATTTTATCAATTAAGACAACATCCAGGCAGTGGGTAGTTACATTATCAACAGCCCTAGCCTGAAGAAGAATCGACACCTAGACGTCCAATTAGTAAAGTTTTAGCATAATGATAGGCTTAAGTAAATCTGAAACAGTTTAGCGGTACCATATAGATAGACATTTGAACCACACTCTACGGGTAAGGGTTTTCCATAAAGAATTGCCACAGCGATGCCATTTTTATAGTCGTTCTTCTAATTAAGGAATTCTTAATAAGAGCCCTTGCAAGTAAATCACTTTTGCCTTGCGAGCTAGTTAGTCTTTTACGACTGGAGAATTGAACACGCGCGATATTCACAATGATGTTTTCCAAGGAAAGCATAATCACTAGGGCATAATTTACGAGAAAAGGCGATTCTTCTCCCATCCTAATGAGAGTGAAACAATCAGATACGGTTTTTCTTTGCAACCATCCTGCTTTATACCGAAATCTTTAGGTGACTGGAGAGCTAACCTTTATTTTCACCTAGGCTAGGTTCCGCGTTGGCAACCTAGTGTTCGCACCAACGCCCAAACGTCCGGCTAACTAAAAGAAGTATTGCTTTTAAAAGCTATCAGATTTGACCTCTGGTCTTGAATGGTGTTCCGACATCTCAGTGATTACCAAACGTTTCAACGCCAAACTAAATCAAGATTGCGGGGGAAACGGAATTGTACGAAAATGGACTCTGACTGAAACAAGCTGTGACAACGAAAATAGAGCCTTAACGTTTTCTAGGTAAATTAAATATCCCAGCATCACAAGCGGCACATTGCCACGTAATAGATTGGAAGGCGGTATTTAATCGTACTCAGATTGCCCTTATTCTGACAAGCAGATGACGTTTTCCTCTACCAATGACACGAGAACGTAGCACGGATGATCTGATGGTCCCGTCATTGCATCTGATTGCAGTATTTCGGTCGCCACAATCCGATTAAAATTCAGATTCTTGTGATCAACCGAAATATGTCAGAGTATCATTGCACTGAAAATAAATACACATGTGGAGAAAGGCTTCAGGAGCGCGTTCTATAATGACTCCACTGCCTATATTCCCATCAGCCGGGCTCTTTCTTAACATCTTGCAATTTATTCCGGTAGTCGACAAAGATGTTGCATTACACCCATCTTGTTCAGTTATGTTTTCCATGTGGTCACTCCACAGATTTTGTTGAGACAAGAAGGTTATACGTCATTTTCGGCCCTGTGGTGATGAATATGATGATGGTTGCCAGCTGACTGGTTAGAAATAAGCTGACGATACTGTTCTATCGGCAGAAATGAAGGACAAGCTTCGCAGACCCTTTAACTCGGTATAGTACAAGTCTACTTGCCTCAAAAACGGTTGTTGTGGCATATTTGAATCCGGAGACTAAGACTGTGCTGAATGGTATCCCGTTGCCAGTTGTCAATGTATTCGTCTCACTATAATACTGTGTAACCCCAGAAGGCTAATCTTCTGCCGAGATTTTAACACTTACTAACCATATTGAAACAAATTATGCAAACCATTTTGCATGAGTTTGTCCATTTAACTAAGACCCAAACTCAGTGTAATGTAGGTACTCTTTAATGCTACGGATAATTGAATGGTGGCCGACAATGTCTGTAAGCACCTGGAAATATTGTAAATACATTAACTCGCTCGAGTGATTTTAAATGATTTACGGTTGGGCGCCAGGAGGCATTACTCAAGAGAAAGCTTTACGAGCTCTTCGATGAGATATCAACATCTAACCTTTTATTTAGACGGTAGATTGCGTTCGGTGGAAATACTTTGATGTCTTTTATATGTGTGAACGGTGCTGTATCGGGTACGTAAAGATAATGGCATCTCCTTCAAAGTAATTTCGTTTATTATCTCATTCGGAAACCATATTCGTAAACGTATCGCTTATGAATCCATTTGACTACCTTAATGCCAAATCAGCAATATATATATATATATGTGTGTGTGTGTGTTTGTGTTGGCTTGGCTGCTGAAAACTATTATGTCTGTATTCGTGTATTAGGTAAAAAATTATTAATATTTTAGCTTGAAAATAATGCCATTGGTTTTTGTCATCATCATCATGTCAAGCCATACAGAAGTCAAAATTGACTGATTAATGAATTTAGACAAATTATTAGTGAGATTTACGAGAGAGAGAGAGAGAGAGGCAGAGAGAAGGAGTACCTTGCTACTATGAGTAAATTTATCAGGATACCTTACAGAAATGAGGCAAACTAAACCTCTCCACAACACCATTATGGCTAAGTTAGCCTTCAGGCAAGGCGGCATCAGCAATACAGCTTCCTTGAGGATTTCACTGTATCACGTCAGATCCGAAAATACGTCTACGGATGTCAACGTAAATTATTCGTTGTTGGTAACCAACATGTGCTATACTTCTCAAACAACGATGATCGAATACCTGTAAGCGTCTCAAATCATCAACTCTAACAGGCCAAGTTTCACTAGCGCATAGTAAGACTGTGTGTACAGATTCATTGTCAACACGACCTTTAAGGCAAAGTGAAATATTCGCGTTTCTCCATAATTGACGAAGGTTCGAAAAAGCTACTCTAGCTTTCGCGATCCGTATTCTCACCTCGTCGGACATACTGCCTATGTTATTAATAGAGCTCCCAAGATATATAAACCTGTCAATTATGTCTAGATCTTCATTCTGCAGTCGCAGCGTTGGAGTGAGTGGTAAAAGTAACTTACATTTGCAGGGTGCGAATTTCATACCGAAAGACGGAACAACGTCTGTTAATCTATTCAAGGTGGCCTGGGCAGCATTCTGATTGTCGAATAATAGTACGATATCGTCCGCATAGTCAAGATAGACTAGTTTATCGCCCGGGAGAACTTAAACTCCAGCATCCTGAACGTGTGGGAAAGTGTTGTTCATAATAGCATCGATTACAAAATTAAACAAAATTGTTACAGAATAATTAATGTCTAGTTAGAGAAAAGCATTACAACTAACTAAAGATTCAAAAGACGAAATTCTGCTCGCCAGTACTCAGCTTGACTTCATTCCCTGGTTCTTAAAATAGCCAAGTTAGCAAAATCGAAAAATCAGAATGTTAAATCTAAACAATACACCAATAAGCCCATTCAAGGCGAATTGTTAGAAATGCTCGTACAGTAAGTCAACCAAAGCAATACACAATTATGATTTACGCAACATGTCACCTTGGCCTTGTGTATGCCCTAAGGTGTAGGTGGCCTCTTGCCCTATATTGGTAATGTAGGCCATTACATGCAGGCTAGATACACCCTCTCTTTAAGCAGTTGTGGATGACTGAAAAATAGCATTTTGTATGCTTTCATAATAGGCATGAAGGATGAAAATTGTGCAGCAAGAAGTTCCAGTCAAGTACAATGTACGCGATTATAACAGAGGTAGAAGAAGAGCCAAAAATCTCAATCCCCACATATTGTATATACGCAGTGCGGTTTGATCCTCGTTGGTCAGTTTGCCCCCATGCTTTGACGATGATCGTAGAAGTTCAAAACGCGTAAGTACGTGTGGCTGATAGAAGTAGTTCCATGTCGTTATCACCACCTATGCAATCAATCGTTGCTTAATTTTATAACGTACATACGCGTGGCGAAAGCTGCAAACGTTAATGTTCGTAACCACAATCATCATCATCATCACCTTCTTCTTCTTCTTCATCATCATCACCATCATCATCATCATCATCATCATCATCATGTGCAACCATAAAAGCCAATAGTAACTAATGTGTCTCTGCCATATAACCATGAGAAAAAAACAAGATTTTTTCAATAAAAAACGAAAAAAATAATAATTTATGAACACAAATTAATGATAAGATCTATGAGAGATCTATGAGATTACTCACAGAAATGAGGCAAACTAAACCTCTCCACAACACCATTATGGCCAAGTTAGCATTCGGGCAAGGCGACATCAGCAATACTACTTCCCTGCGATTTTCATCGCATCACGCCATAGACAACACCAAACCTCGCAACTAACTCTGCCCTACTAAGAAAAGAAAGACATGAAGAGGATTCTAATAAAGATCTGCAAAAAGATCGACGCTGAGCACGACGCCATATCGCGCAGAGTTTTCGACCAAGAAAAATGATGCACACGTGCACTTCATCCTGGCAGACTAGTGGGCCCTATACTACCCAATTTGGGAGTAAGTGACTTCAACTCTTTCTGTCATGTCAAAATCTGCCAACCTTGTTTCTTACGCCAATCTGGCGCCGGGTGCGGGAATAGTGCTCATCTGGGCAATCGAATTGGGAGCATGCGAAAAAACTTGATTGAGCCAACGTTTTTCTGAAGAGGAGCACTTGTTGGCCTATCCGAAATTACGTCCACGGATGTCGGCATTGGTTATTCGTTCTTGGTTAGCTGCATGTGCTATGTTGCTCAACTGCAGCCCACAATTCCAGTCAACTAAAATGCATGCGAAACTACGTTGCCTTCGTTACACATGCAATTCGGTTGGAACCTCGTCAGACGGTTCGCTGTTGCGTTCTAATAATGCGCGTGAATGCTCCGAACACGTCAAAAAGTTACCTCATTACAAACATTATAGTAATAATCATTAAAGAAAACTAAAACGGTCCAGTTGGCGTCACCAATGACTGCATTAAATCGTGTGTGTTTGTCGAGCACACAGGCAACTGGTGCAGTTTTACATTTTCGAATTGAAATCCCGTCTCATTCTGCTGGTCTTTAATGGATCCAGCGGGTAGACATGATATATTATGCAATATTGTTCAGTTCCCTTATATCGGCTAGTGCGAGAGAATATGACCCCTGTGCCAGGACGTTAAGAAAGTAAGTACGTGCACGCTTGCTGCACAACACATAAATATGATTTACTATTAATTAAACGAAAATTGGTTGTGCGGGCGGTGATAACAAATTAATTTTATCAAGGTTGTGATCTTGATATAAAAGCCAGACTCATTATGTACATACATATGTCAGTTTAGAAAAGGCAATTCATCCAGTAGACCGGTTTCGTCCTTATTAGGAACTCATCACGTACTGTCCAGATTTTGCCGCAAACAAGGCTCAAACCTGGGCATGTATGCTTTTGATTCGGGTGCTCTAACCACTGAGCCACCATGTGTAATATGCGATAGTATGGCTCAGTGGCTAGACCACCCGATTCAGAAGCATACGTGCCCAGGTTTGAGCCTTGTTTGCGGCAAGTTCTGAACAGTACGTGATGAGTTCCCAATAAGGACGAAATAGATTTACTATTATTGCAGTAAATATTTGCTAAAAGAATTTAGACAAAATAAAGAAAAAGTAAGATTTAAAAAATGTTGCCTAGACCTCTGAATTTTGATATAAAAAAGTAAAACCTTTCACATTCCTTATTTAAGTAATAATTTTGTTCAACACCATATTTGCATATAGGCTATATGTAGGAACTCTTTAGAACATCGTTCAAAATATCATATGAAAAATTATGGATTTATTAAATTTGTTCGACATTGTGATCGTCTCAATAATTTTTCGTTTGAGATCAAGGTTCTACAGAAAAAGTTCATTTCGTACCTGAAACACGGCTGGATTTCTTAAGCGTTGAAGGCAAAAACGACAAGTAAGACTGCGCATTTGATTCAAGTACACGAGACGCCATGATGTGACGGTATATCGTGGGCGAAACAAAGGCCATCTGTATTGAACAAACGCTGCCCATCGTGACTCTGAAATTTTCGAGTCAATAACTGAAAGAAAGCGTCGACAAACTAGCCTAAGTATCCACAGATTCATGTCGTCAAGGTAGGCAAAGATACGCATAAGAATCTCCGTTGGCAACTTGTCCAGACAAACTTTGATGGTTTTCGGGCATTCAAAATTCTTGCTCTTGCTGTACATCTCAAGAACTTTCGGCATCCGTGTAAATGACGGATTAACGCGGTTATTCATTGGAGTTTCAGTGGTCGAAATAGAACGTAATGTGAAATTTCCATTTGCGACCGTTTTATTATGGTTAACAGAGAAGAAAGGAGTATCAGCCACTCTAAAAATTGGAGAAGACGTAAAAGGTAGAATGTAATTGGCAAATAACAAAAGATAAAATTACATTTTCATAAAAAGCAATAGAAAGAAAATATATGATACTTCTAAAAAAATTTTCATATAGAACCACGAGTTTATATTAGGGTGAGAATGAAAAAAATGTGCAATTCCGCTGACTCATTCTATTCGTGCTCATTGTAAATTCATCAACAGGAGCCAGTAGTATGCTCCAGACTCGCTACGTAGTGATAAAAAAACATGGAACAAAATAGCGTTACAATAACCAGGCCAAATGTGCATAAAAACCATATCAGATTCCACTTGGCATAAAGTTGTTCAAAATGAGACGCAAGATCGCGCAGACAAAATAAAAATTTTTATATTTTAGAAAGCACGTGATTTCTGAAAAACATAATTATCAATCAAACAGAGAATAAAGTACATTCTCAATACCTGCAACATTATCAAAAGCCTCATAACCTAAGATTCCACTGAAGGCATCAGCGAAGCATTAAATTACCTCAGTTGAATAGCAAATTTTAATTTCCATATCCTTTATCCGACTTGTCCTTGTAAATTTCTATCCTGGAGATTAATTTCCTCCTTATGTCTTTGATTTACTTCCTTTTCAGTACCTGTCACACAGTTGTACATAAAAGAAGACAGGTCGACTTTGAGTTAAAAACTTAATTGAGGAATTATATTGTGGTTAATAAGCATTCACGTTTTTCAAATTGGTCCTTGAATGAAATAAATCACAGCAATAACTATCTTTGGCCAAAAAATTTAAATTCCTATTGGAATTATTCTAACAAATAAAATGATCGTTATCAAAATGCGCATAATTCTATTACGAAGAAGTTTTCAATCGATATTGTAGATAATCTATAGTTTATTTATAAAAAAAGATTAAATAAAGTTGGTCAGAAACATGCCCAACTACACTTATATTTTATAATAGATCGACGACAATTTTTACACATTCGTGGTAATCGTAACAAAAATCAATAAAACAAATAGTATTTGTTGCAAATAGCTAATATAATGCATTTTTTCCTGTACTGGCCACTGTATACCTAGTAACAGAACCAGAAATATACAAAAAATAAGCATGACAAACTTTGATTTTTGAACTTAAATGCTTTTGTTTACAAATTTCTGTTTAAGAGAAGCCGAAACACTGCCTTAAACCCATAAAATTTTTATTCATGTAACATAAAACAGTTACTCACCAATCTCATTTATGTATGATAAAAAACCAATAATAGAGTCAGCTTCATGTAAAGTTATACAAAGTGAGACTTCAAAGCTTGTTACCCTATACACAATTTATTAACACCATAGTTTGGGTAAGAATATCAGCCCTTCTGAACACATGCCACGTCAGCGAAAGGCCTAATAATATTAATAATAATAATCTGACATTCAACTAACAGCATGTTTGTATATGAGGTTTTGAAACTATTTTGCATAGGTTTCTGAGAGCGGGGTGCAATTCACTGCCATTTCGTTAACTCTATTGGCAGGTGAACCGTAATGCTCATTAAAAATGCATATAACTATGAAAGCGATCATAATCACTCAATGAAGCTTTCGATATACCACGAACCTAAAGCATAGCTTCATTTACATGCAACAGGTGGTGTTTCGCGCAGAAAAACCGTAGCATAAATCATTAAACGAACATTGGTTGCGCGGGTGCTGATAACAATTACCATAATCAAGTTTGCGATCTTGATATAAAAACATACTTAATGGGACAGACGTTTATATCAAGGTTGCAACCTTGATTATAATAAACATCATTAATCGTTTAATGATAAAATGAACTTCAAATTCTGCAAACATTATGAGTCAAAATTAATTGTTCAAAGTTATTACGCCATATATCTATTCCTAACACTTTAACTCTATACTTAACTGTACTGCAGGTAACATATCACAATTTTGGCTTTCCGTAAGGTTTCTCTTAATTTGCTCGCATAATCTACTCGTTTGCTTAGTAAAAATTAATAAATAAAAATAGCCTTTAATCAAGCTAGTGTGATCCTTCGCAAACTGATTTACCAAAAGAATACGACGTTGCAACCCTTTAAAACGCAGTTCTTCCAATAATGATGTTCGTTATGGGACCATAACCAGTGCGTGCCTAACTCCCTAAATGACGAAAACGGGTCGACAAATCAACTGTTTCTAGATTTTTGAAAATTCTGAAACCTTTTTGTCAACAAGTTACGCTTATGCTTCACTAACGGGTAATCATGAGCATTGTTGTTATGTGTTGGCTGTACAGGAACTCACAGCTGTCATTAGTAATTAAGGTGAAGACTGGTGGTTTTCTCTCTCGACACTTACCTGCAGCTAACTACGCATAATCTCTACCACTAAAATTGCAGAGCCAGTTAGACACAGGACATCTGACCAACGGTAAAAATCAGTGCTAGTAATGAATCTTAAAGATTTTACCATTCGTCATATTAAGCAGCTTCTCAACAGGTAGATTTTCTAGTTACTAAGAATACAAATCTTAATCACAGTTAAAGTAGCCAAAACAATAGTCAATGATTCACTTGTAAGTGAAAGTGGAGGATAGAAGTCTTTTGCAGCAGGTATTTAATTAGAGCATCTGCTTTTAGAAGTGATTTGGTTTTCATTATGTAGGTTATCACTAACATTTTGAGGCGAAAAAAGTGACCAGTATTTTGGAAGGTCCTACGTTATAGCAGCATAAGCTAATCTTTATTATCAGAAAAAGTATCGAGATTTGTTTCTTGAATTAGTTCTTTGAAACTTGGCTAATAATAATAATACCGGCTCCTACTGATGAGTCGCCAGTAAGCACGAAACGAATGTGCATGATATTATACATTCCGTTCATGCTGTCTTTGGTTTATCCTTCTGGTCACAACTAATTTGTTACTAGGTTCGCAACACCTAATACATACTTGCATATATATTAGCTCTCCGCAACAAACAGTATTTAACTGCTATATATTGAATTTAATGATGTCATGCTTATCGCGAAATGTGATAACTGATATCGATCAAGGCCAGAGTGTATGGATTTACTGGAGTAACAGGTGTTCAGAAATAGTTGTAATTCTCAATTTCGGTATACTATAGCATACATTGATATCCATCATTTTAGTACCATGTACCGACTTGGAAACCATAGTGTTAGTACCATGTACCTTTTCGGTACCATAATAATCCAGCAAGCACTAACGAAGAGTAAAAGAAATTCCATTGCTCTTTCTTGCTTATTCATGATAGTATTAACTCTGCTGGGATGCATTGGAGAAAATGTGCTATATTATTATCGGTGACTTACTGGTATGCAATGTCATGCACATAAATTACAGAAAACGTGTGACGAATTATTCAACTTCCTTCAGTGCATTATTAAGTATCAAATGCATAATATAGACATATTTGACATATTTGTCCACCATTTGTTCGATACAAGTAACACATCAGCAACTTTAAAAGAAACATGTTGCACGATAGGGAATGTATTGTTTACCATTTCTTTGTCTGGCGCAACAAGGTGTTTGTATCCACTGTCCACCTGATTATTCCACAGATTTTTACTTCCGTTATCGGAAGACTTTTTCAATGGAAAGAACATCCCACAAACAATTTGACAATTAATATGTCAAGTGAAAAATTTAGTTTGAACTGTCCCATTTATACTTATTGTTAGATATCTCAAGCATAATTGTCTCTTCACTAGTTAAGTGTAACAAATTTTACATAAACTTACCTAGTGCAAAAACAAGTAATGCTTAAGAGATCTGACATAAAGTATAAATGGGGCAGTTTAAACTAAAATTTTCCACTTGACATATCGATGGTAAAATTGTTTGTGTGATGTGCTTTCCATTGAAAAAGACTTCCGAAAACGGAAGTCGAAATATATGGAATTCTCCGGTAGACAACTGATGCAAACAACAAGGATCGTACCAAAAGTAAAAGATAACCAGTTATGCTTAAGAGATCTGACAATAAGTATAAATGGGAGAGTTTAAATTAAATTTTACACTTGGCATATTGATTGTCAAATTGTTTGTGTGTTGTGCTTTCCATTGAAAAGGGCTTCCGAAACCGAAAGTCGAAATATGTGGAATGATCGGGTGGACAATGGATGCAAACACCTTGTTGCGCCAAACAAGGAAAAGGTAAAATATAAGCAACTTCTTCGCAATCAGAAGACCATGCCCTGAAAAAAGCAATGACAAATATTACTTCGACGGTGTGTGTGTGTGTGTGTGT
>JAQBSW010007803.1:0-38292 GCA_029291075.1 Eudiplozoon nipponicum | reverse complement strand
TGTCTCTGTGTGTATTAAAATATAATGCGAATAAATTGATTCAATTCAATGGAGTGACGTATATGCACCTGTTCTGCAACGCGAAAACTTTTTACACACACTTACCCTGCTACGCATATTACTGTTCGTTTATCACGTTAAATAGGTAAGACTAATGTCGCTGAAATTGATGATGAGACTGATGATAATAATAATAATAATTATGACGAATATGATGATGTCAGAGTGACCAATTATATGCAAGTGTAATCGGAAGTTTGCCCAGTAAGCTATTGCTTTACCACAAACAAAAGTGCTACATGGGTTATGTACAAAATTACCAATTCAAACACGATCAGTCTCTCTGTTGGTAAAGCAGATCGGTTACAGAGAACGAGTAACTCTTTACATTCTCTTCTTTCAGTGTGTGTAGTGCATGAAGAATATCCTTCACATTCGGTTTAAATTAATATTTGTTGCTGACGATTCAACAGTGTTTTATTTTGTTACTGAAGCTGAAAGGAAAAATCACCCAGGCAGTTATCTACGATATCTCCTGATTGTTGCTTCAACCAATTTAGACGTAACCACAGCTTCATTAAAGATAAACTGATCCCAAACAACTGCATTTATTTTGCGGAAAGTTTGACTCAAGTTGTATCGTGCATAGCTGCACAATTATCTGATCCAGGATTCGACTTTTAATCGGCGTTTTGCCTATCCCCAGGATATAAAACAAATTGTGTGTAAAAGTGAGTAATTTTAACACCTACTGCTACCTTGTGCAATTAATTGGATCTTTGCCGCTCCGACAACCTTGCTATGAGCAGAAGATAAGATATGCAAATCAGTACATCAATTGTGGATTTCCTCCGACGTTGTTATTCAGGACAGCCTCCATGCTTAGTCGTCTTGTGTACACGTTCAAATTGCTAAATAATCATTGACTAACAAAAGCACAAAAAAGACCTTAAATACGCCTAAATTATAACTAAGGCTATAAAAAATCAAGTTTCAGTGCAGAACTTTCTGAAGCTCATCATTGCAATAGACTGAACTTCTCGACTCTATCTTTTCCGTTTGAAGGAAACTCTTAATAATGGCAGAATTGGCTACCAATTTTAATAGTGTCGCATTCAGTATTCAATCGATGCTAACAGATAAGTCAACTACGGGATTGGAAGCATTAAAGCAGGCACGCCAACCAAGGAATGGATCAGAACAACACGATTTTGACGAAAAACAGCCTGAACATAGTGATGATGAATGCTCAACCGGAAGCACTTCCAAAGTCCGCGGTGTTCAATATTTGAACAGTGGTTCAAAACAAGTATTTGAAAGTTGCGACCGTAGAAAAATAAGCGGTGATAGTAAGATGGTGAACGACTCAGGGAATAATAAACGTTTGACTTCGTCTCTTCTTCCTGAAGACACAAATTCAAGAAACACGTCACCACCGCCCTTGGCTCTATTAGCTTCATCTAAATCAACATCTCCGTCATCATTATTATCGTCGTCATCATCATCTGGGTCACCACCATCCTCTGCAATGATGAGTGTAACCAACACTGTTGAGTCCCAGAATTTTGGTCGCGTGGATTTCTGCTTCAATAGACGGTCATGCGAACCAAACAGTAGCAGCAGTCCAATTCATAATCCAAGCCGACCCGAATATGGTGATTACAGCACAAAAACAGCAAATTGTTTATCTCAATTACGAAATATTGACGAACATCCCCACGAAATTGGTAACAAACTATCTTTCCATGATGAAACTGGCTACAATCTTATTGGGCTTCACAGCAAATCATTCGACGAAATAACAGCACCGAGTCTGAGCTCTCAATCGTTGACATTACCATCGGCTTCAACTTGTTCCCTGCACCACGGTACCACAATAACTAGTCATTCGCCATCTACAGTGTTGTCCAACTCGACGAGTCCAACGTCGGCAGGCCATTCACCGTGTTCCTCTCAGATGAATCAATATTATCGCCATGAGGAAATTAAAACATGTGCCGATCAGGTCGAACATATCAATACGAAGAGAGTAAATTCAATGTGTACATCATTTGAATCACGGAAAGAGTTAACATCAATAAAATCACAAGTACCGGTAGAACAGCTTAAAGAGTGCTCATATTTTACAAGTGAAAATATTGATTCCGAGCACATTAGAGGTTGTGTACGGGATCAATTATGTGCTTTAAGATTCGATCGTGTGCATGTAGTGCAAAACCCCATACAGCAACATCAGCACACAGACGTTTCTACGAGTAACTCGCAAAGTCATTCCATCAATGATGAGGGAAATCTAGCTTTCAAACAGTTTGAAACACACGACGTCGAAAAGTTGAAATATAATAATATCATGACAAAGGATGACAAACTTGTTCTAATGCAGGTAAATACTAGCAAGTCAATTGATTTCGGTCTACATAGGTATGCCAACACAAGCGAGACATCTAATGATTTTACCACTCA
This sequence comes from Eudiplozoon nipponicum, assembly GCA_029291075.1. NCBI lineage: Eukaryota > Metazoa > Platyhelminthes > Monogenea > Mazocraeidea > Diplozoidae > Eudiplozoon > Eudiplozoon nipponicum. Next base: position 35,829 of record JAQBSW010007803.1, on the reverse strand, counting down.
TCATTCTCAACCAGATGATAAAATCTATACAGACGAAAAGCCCTCTTCAAAGGAATCTGCATGGTGTAAAGATTTTAGTATTTACAGTGAAGTGGACGGAAATCGAATAAAAGAGGTAAATAAACCATATCATGAAAAATCAAACCGATTAATTGACAATCCAATTAGTTGCACATTCAACAATAGTAAATTGTCTAACCTTGCTGAAAAGAGACAGCAGATTAGGGCGAATAACGTGGCCATCAATAAAGAAAATAGTGAAATAAAAATAACTGTTGATGGACATGGCACAGGAGAGGCAAATGAAGATGCCTATAGAAGGTTCGAACAAGAAAATGAAATAGAATACGTTAATAATGATGATGAAACTGATGATGACGAGCGTGATGACAATCATGTCAATGACGATGATGAAGAAGAAGTTAGTAAATTGGCGAAACTTAATGAATGCAATAATACGACAAATGACGACAATTCAAGTGTTTCGGAGAAGCCTTCATTCAGTTACAATGCTCTAATAATGATGGCGATTCGTAGTTCACCAGAAAAGCGTCTCACACTAAACGGTATCTATGATTACATAATTACCAACTTTCCTTATTATCGAAAAAATCGTCAAGGTTGGCAAAACTCAATAAGGCACAATCTTTCACTCAACAAGTGTTTTATTAAAGTACCTCGAGCGTATGACGACCCCGGAAAAGGTAACTATTGGATGCTAGATCCATCTTGTGATGATGTGTACATTGGTGGCACAACTGGAAAATTACGAAGACGAACTAACACAACAATGCAACGCAATCGTTTGTTAAGTCTTCGACTGGCCAGCTACTACGCGACAATGGCAGCTGCCGCGGCATCTGCAGAGCCTTTAAATGGTCATATGCGTCAAGACAGCGACATTGGTACCCGCGGAAGCAGAGACGCATCCAATCTCAGGTCTAGACCACCTGATGATTTACTTGTTGACACTAAGTGTCAGAACCCGTTTAATGGGTTAAAACAAGAAGTTTCAAACTCGTTACTTCTATCAAAATGTAACTCACAGCCAGCTTCAAGGCTAGATGCCGCCGCTTTTCATCACGGCTCGATATTTCCATCCAATGACGGTTCTTTATGTACCGAATTTCAAGAAGATGCTCAAAATATGCACATGTCGTCCCAGTCCACTCCGTCCTCAGCAGTAGCCGAATTATTATGCGCCTCGACGATGAACTTCCCATTCATAAGGCCGCATATTGGATCTAGTTCTATGGTAAGTCCGAACAAAGGACACCATAATTATCACCATCAAAAATACGCCCATTCACAGAAGAAGAGAAATAGGACCCAAAAATTTCCTTCATTTCAACCAAGTGACCAAAATGAAGAAAGTTATGGCAGAGATATAAAAAACAACGCATCAATTTTCCAAGTAACCAGCGAAACATGTAATTTGGCTGAAAGCTTGTTAGCTCAGCTGCCTACGTCTCTACGCCATTTAATGGAGATAAGCGGTGGCGCAGCTGCTTTACACTCGTCAATGATGTCCTCCATGATGGTGAACAAAGCCTACAGTCCACCAACCAGTAATCAATCAGCTATGCAGCCAGAGATTCTGCACTTTTCACCTCAGCAGAAAACGTTTCCAAATATGGTGCCCTCTCGCCAGTCCAATGTAGCGGATCTACCGTCACCCATCTACTCCTCGGAATTGTCCACAAGTCAACAAGCATCAATAGTCAATGTTTTAAAGCGATCGTTAAACTCGTCCACAGAAACAAACAATACAGGAACAGAACAAGCATCAAGTACATTTTCAGGTGAATTGGAACCAATCAGTTTATGTAACAAAGTTACTAACTCGAAAATGAATCAGGTGGAAAGTATTCTTTCGACTTACAAACATAAGGTAAATAATAAATTGTGAATACCCATATATTTTATTATTACTCTTAATAAAAGTCTTTATTGGGTATAATTATTTTCTCATTATTGTTTGTTTTGAAATCTTACAAATGGAATTCCACTGATTAATGTTTCGAAGAAACAATGACTAGTCTTTTATTGGACAATTAACTATGATGAACAGCCTGTCACATACATGTAAACGGCTTTGACGTAAAATAAATCGGCCTGAATATCGACTCTTATCTAAAGATACCAGATTCCTACATGGGGGATCAAGATATTGCATATAAAATGTAGGCACATTAGTTCCTACTTATTGAGCATTCCTCTGTATTATACAGAATAACCATTGCTCGTAATCGAATCCCGGACCATTTGGTTTTGAGTCATGCAAATTATCGCCTACGATACGAAAATGACATCTGTGTGTCGGAGGTTTTAGTTGATATTTCAAAAATTTTATTTTTATCTTGACTGTTGTACGGGGGAATCAGGCACGCTTATTTAAATGTCTCCGGACTGGCTCGAATCTGCAATTTTTGGAGAAAACAAGTGCCAGGAAATTTCTGTTTTTAGCCTCAAAACTGAGAAGAGTAAACTGATAATCACTAGTAAACTACGAACACTATTCTAATCTGTAAAACAATAAAACAAAAACGGTTGTTGCACAAGTGGTGATAACAATTATTTAAATCAAGTTTACGAATATGGTGTAAACACCTGTCCCATTATGTACATAAATTTGTCAGTATAAACTAAAAATTGTAAATGTCGAAAAGGTAATTCATCAAATAGATCGGTTTCGTACTTATTGCCCTGTCTGCGGCAAATTCTGAACAGTATGTATAGAGATCCCAATAAGGACGAAACCGGTCTACTGAATGAATTGCTTTTTATATATATAATAATACATATTTCTAATTAGGTAGAAAAAACACATTAATAACAGAATGGATAAAGGCCATTTATTTCGTGAATACTAATCATCGCTTTACAATCATAAATATATATACATTTTGGCAGGCACTTGACGAGATCTCAATAGACGCGAAATAGGTTTACTTGAGGAATTGCATTTGATAACTTAAGCAATTATTATTAAACTACCGCCAGCCGCAACGCACTGACGCGTTTCGACCTTCCATCATCATCATCAGAGTACGAAGGCAAACTGACTATCGAGGATCAAACCGCATTGAATATATATGAAAATCAAATTTAGATATGCGGCTCTCACCTCTAGCAGTCTTGCATACATTGAACTTGACTGGAAATGTCGGCTGCACAATTTCTATGCAGTCACGAACATTAACTGGTTGCAGCTTTCGCACATATACATATATAAGCAATACAATTTAACAATAATTGATTTAAATAAATAATAAATAATTGTTACCACCACCCGCGCAATCAATTACATATTAGTTAAATTACATTACTTGGTGATTCAACTTTGCTAACTTGAACAATGTTGAGTTTATACTGAAAAAGGCATATGTTAAAAATCTTTCCATAAATTTCAAGCGAATAAAGTTTTCACAGGTGGAATGGCGTCTGGTCTATAATGGCAGATCAGGAGTGGCTAGTTAGTACATTAGTTCGAAAGTATGCTAAATAGGCCTCAAGGAAATGCTAAACAAAACATAAGTTGATATATAGCAAAAAATTGCACGTAGTGTGCTGTAGGAGTGGCACATTGAATGAAAGCAAGACTCTGAAGCGAATGTGCCCTCGTATAGGTCCGGTTGCGGAAAATTCTGGCAAGTACATGTCGATTTCTCAACAAGGAAGAACCCGGTCTACTTGATGAACTGCCTAATTCTACCTTACAACATAATTAGTTTATGCTGATAACTGACAATTCATTAAGAATCCTGCCATAAATATTTCCGATCATTATCACTTTCCCAATTGGCATGGTGTCTGTACCTGTAATGGTGATCGGTGGTGGCCAATTATTAATTTGGATCAAAGGAAAGCAAAATAGGTTCCAGATGACGGAAAGGCTTGTCTAAACACAATTTGCTATATAACAGAAAATTGAATTTAGTGTGATGTAGAATTAGCACATTAAACGAATGCAGGACGCCGAAACAAATGTGCCCTCGTAGAAGATCCAGTTGCGGCAAATTCTGGCAAGTACAAAACGAGTTCCCAACCAGTACGAACCCGGTCTACCTGATGAACTGCCTAACTCTGACCTAAGGAATATTTGGTTTATGCTAATAACAGAAGCATCATTAATAATCATGCCATAAATCTTCCGACTACTATCATTCTCCTAGGCGGCATGTTGCCCATTGCAAAATAAGTTCCACCTGAAGAAAGGTTTGCCAAAACATAATTTGCTGCATAACAGAAAATTGTATGTATTCTGCGACAGGGGTGACGCAGTAAACGCGTGAAATATTCCTATACAAATGTGGTCTGGTTGGAGCCCCAGTTGCGACGAGTTTACAATATGAATGAAACCGGTCTAATTAGTGAAGAGCTTAGGCAAACTAAAGCAATGTTTAGACATAAGCAAAATAAAATATCCTGCCATTGTCTTCAAGAACAATATGAAATACCAATCCCATTCTTTTAACGGACAGCACAAACTGGAAAAACCATCGCTAGTTGTACATATTACCATGTTGTGCGACTTGCAATCAATGATTGACTTACTGAGTATGCCTTGTTGAAAATATTCAAAAGAAGTACAAGCTTGGATTTGCAATCGACCTACTAGACAATCCGTTAAATTATAACAGTTAGATACCGTTTTTTGCGGAGACCAAATATATGCGCAATTATGCGTTTGGTGTTGCGCAACTAGTAACAAATTAGTTCAGATAGGACCAGAAGCATAAACCAAAGACAGCATGAATAAAAAAGTATAACCTCGTGCACATTCGTTTAGTGCCTACTGGCGACTCACCGGCAGGAGCCGTTATTACACCCTTTACCCACTATATATTTGGATGAGGAATGTGGGAAAATAGGACGATAGTTAAATTATGTTGACCCAGTAACACATTAATGATCATTGCCAATGTTCAGCAAACCCCAAAATGTTAAATGTCTAAATTGCTACACCATACAATAACAAAATATTTCTTAGGCCATAAATTGATCAATTCTTATCAGTTTGTTGAAATTGTTGAAAAATATGTAATATTTGAAAGTGATTGGTCACAACTGAAATAATTTGTTACTAGGTTCGCAACACCTAATACATACTTGCATATATATTAGTTCTCCGCAACCAACAGTAGTTAACTGTTAAATAAGATTAGATGTTAAATCTATGTACGCAAATATATCGGTATACGAAGCCGTGGATTTTTTTCGACGTCTCCGTGTTTAACACCCGTTAATAATACAATAAAGTAAAATCACAATTGGTCAAATTACGGGGATGATACTTATATGTAGGTCATTCAGGAAACAATTTTTATATAAAAATTAGAAGTGTTTCAATGGGAAAACAATTGTCGGGTTCAATAACAAACATCTTTGCGGTAGGTTGGCTCAGTGGTTAGAGTAACAGATTACAATCGGACGTGCCCGTGGTTCGAGTCCGGTACGTAAAAAATCCTGGACAGTACATGATGGGTTCCCAATAAGGACGAAACTGGTCTACTGGATAAATTGCCTTTTCTACACTATACAATTCTTACTTGGTGCTGGCAAATGTATTTTCATAATGGGACAAGTGTTTATAGCAAAAACAGTAAATTAATTTAAATAAACTTTATGCATTATTTGGAAAATATTTTTTTAGATAAGACACCACCGAAGCCTAAATTGTGTCTACGGTTTTCGAAAGACATTAGTAATGTGGAACCACGGTGAGGATGAAATGGTAAATTTCTTAAATTTAACAAATCGAATGGGTGAACTTTAATTTACTCTTTAAAAGGATTCATCAGGTAAAATACTGTTTTTGGATATCAAGTTAATTAAAAATCATCTGAAATTCAAAGGAGACTTTTAATAATCCTTAATTTCATATAAACTAACCCGTATTGTATGCAATCAATATTGTAAAATCATTAAAAATAAGAAATCGTAGATTGGCAGAAAAAAACATTTTAAGTTGTAATTAGGCACACTGCGCTACAAACGTAGGGATAATGATTGTTCCCTAAATTTTATAGAAGCGAAAATGATAGATTTAGTAAGGAAATGTAATCCTAACTTGAGGTACGCAAAAGCTGATAGAGTGAAGAAAGATCGTGTGATCATGGTAATAACGGACTCTAAACTAAGCAGGAATGTAAAATCAATAGCTTCAAGGTACAATATAAAAGCTGTTCTAAGACAGACGCTTAACTTGGGCACCAGACTACCTAATCATTAGAAACATCAGGAGTGTAGGAAATCCTATGCTAAGATTGTAGTTTCATGTTTGTTGGTTAAACCATACGCCCAATCAAGGTAAGAAAAGGAGAATATGGAACTGCATGTAAATACTGACATGTAAGGATGAACCAACTGAAGAAGGCTACCGATAAGGATAGCCGAAATACATTACAGAAAGAAAACTACTGGAACAATAAAATCTGCGTTAGTCAAAACACAGATCAGGTAATTTTAAATACTGACACGTTGCTAAATCTGATGTTGTCTGTCATGCAGTGGAGAACAGATATAATATTAACGAGGATGTTTGCAGACTCATAGCGATATTTATTTGTAACAGGATGACAAGATAGATCAGAGAATATTTCTAATTTAAATTTAGAGATGATATTATGAATGAAAAAGCTGTAGAAAATCGTAAGGTTCAATTTTGGTTAGAGCATTAGCTAATACTAAGTAAAGAAGATGACAGAAATCAAAACCCGAAGTTAGCTCCAGTAAAAGATTAAGAATATCTGATTAAGACTGGCTTATTATTTGGCTCATTATATAATTACTGGGTCATCAATTATTGTGAATGCAGTCCTTCGAAATTTCATCCTTTCAGTATTCATTTAAATTTAAAGCTCTTAGCTAGTCAAACGCTTATTAATGGACTTCTTACTTCTTACCTTATACGGCATAATATTTGGTTAAATAAATTTTATAATTCTCTTGTCTAGCCATCACTTCATCTAATTAAGCTTTTTATTTTAATAAATATGGGTTGTTGTTTCATACCCCCCCTCTATCTATGGAGATTGCTGTGGTATTAGATCAGTTCAATTGTTAAAAGAAAAACAGTTAGACTGACTCGGGAAAGGGGTTAATTAACATCTATTGACTGTAGTTTCACTTAGATGGATTTACATGTATATCAATTATATGTACCTGGACACATTGTACTTATTTTAAAACACACACACACACTTACAAATACGTGACGTGAAACTGGCTGCGAAAATTATGGCATGTACTTGATGAGTGCACAATAAGGACGAAACCGGTCTACTGGATAAATTTACCTGATTATCGGATTGCGATCCGATTTGTTTGCATCCGCTGTCTTCTTGATATTTTCCCCAAAATTTTCGATATCCGGATATGGATATCTATTTAAATGGAAAGCACATCACCTACTAAGTTGCCAATCAATATGTCAAGTGGAAATATTATTGATTGGCAACTTAGTAGGTGATGTGCTTTCTATTGAAAAAGATATCCATATCCGGATATCGAAAATTTTGGAAAAAATCAGGAAGACAGTGGATGCAAACAAATTGGATCGCAATTGATAATCAGGTAAATGATCTATTCCCTGTCGCGCAACATGTTCCTTTTAAATCTTACTGGATAAATTGCTTTTGCTACAGTATGCAATTCTTAGTTTATACTGGGATGACAACAGCTGTGATTAAAGAAGCCAGTCTCAAGAATAACAGCGGTATTTTTTCTATGCTGTTCGACGACTAGTTAAATACAATGGGATTGGGGTTTTACTTGTCGCTCGCAAACTTGATATAAATAAACGAACATTGGTTGCGCGGGTGGTGATAACAATTATTATAATCAAGGTTGCGGTCTTGAAATAAACACCTGACCCATTAATTACTTACATATGTCAGTATAAACTAAGAATTGTATAGTGTAGAAAGGCAATTCATCCAGTAGACCGGTTTCGTCCTTATTGGGAACTCATCAAGTACTGGCCAGAATTTGCCGCGGACAGGATACGAACCTGGGCACGTCTGCTTCGGAATCTGGTGCTCTAACCACTGAGCTATCCTGCCGCACACTACACTACACACAATTTTCAGTTATATACTAACTAATGTAACTTGGTTAGTCAAATTTTCCTTTAGGTGGAGCTCATATGGCATCCATTTAGACCCAAAGTTCCAACTAACCATGCCCAATCTGTCATTACTGAACAGACACCACATTACATGGGGAAGTGGTATTGAAATGAACATTTATATAATTAAACGAACATTGGTTGCGCGGGTGGTGATAACAATTATTATAATCAAGGTTGCGGTCTTGATATAAACACCTGACCCATTAATTACTTACATATGTCAGTATAAACTAAGAATTGTATAGTGTAGAAAAGGCAATTCATCCAGTAGACCGGTTTCGTCCTTATTGGGAACTCATCAAGTACTGGCCAGAATTTGCCGCGGACAGGATACGAACCTGGGCACGTCTGCTTCGGAATCTGGTGCTCTAACCACTGAGCTATCCTGCCGCACACTACACTACACACAATTTTCAGTTATATACTAACTAATGTAACTTGGTTAGTCAATTTTCCTTTAGGTGGAGCTCATATGGCATCCATTTAGACCCAAAGTTCCAACTAACCTTGCCCAATCTGTCATTACTGAACAGACACCACATTACATGGGGAAGTGGTATTGAAATGAACATTTATATAATTAAACGAACATTGGTTGCGCGGGTGGTGATAACAATTATTATAATCAAGGTTGCGGTCTTGATATAAACACCTGACCCATTAATTACTTACATATGTCAGTATAAACTAAGAATTGTATAGTGTAGAAAAGGCAATTCATCCAGTAGACCGGTTTCGTCCTTATTGGGAACTCATCAAGTACTGGCCAGAATTTGCCGCGGACAGGATACGAACCTGGGCACGTCTGCTTCGGAATCTGGTGCTCTAACCACTGAGCTATCCTGCCGCACACTACACTACACACAATTTTCAGTTATATACTAACTAATGTAACTTGGTTAGTCAATTTTTCCTTTAGGTGGAGCTCATATGGCATCCATTTAGACCCAAAGTTCCAACTAACCTTGCCCAATCTGTCATTACTGAACAGACACCACATTACATGGGGAAGTGGTATTGAAATGAACATTTATATAATTAAACGAACATTGGTTGCGCGGGTGGTGATAACAATTATTATAATCAAGGTTGCGGTCTTGATATAAACACCTGACCCATTAATTACTTACATATGTCAGTATAAACTAAGAATTGTATAGTGTAGAAAAGGCAATTCATCCAGTAGACCGGTTTCGTCCTTATTGGGAACTCATCAAGTACTGGCCAGAATTTGCCGCGGACAGGATACGAACCTGGGCACGTCTGCTTCGGAATCTGGTGCTCTAACCACTGAGCTATCCTGCCGCACACTACACTACACACAATTTTCAGTTATATACTAACTAATGTAACTTGGTTAGTCAATTTTCCTTTAGGTGGAGCTCATATGGCATCCATTTAGACCCAAAGTTCCAACTAACCATGCCCAATCTGTCATTACTGAACAGACACCACATTACATGGGGAAGTGGTATTGAAATGAACATTTATATAATAAACGAACATTGGTTGCGCGGGTGGTGATAACAATTATTATAATCAAGGTTGCGGTCTTGAATAAACACCTGACCCATTAATTCTGCCATATGTAGTATAAGGACGAAACCGGTCTACTGGATGAATTGCCTTTCTACACTATACAATTCTTAGTTTATACTGACATATGTAAGTAATTAATGGGTCAGGTGTTTATATCAAGACCGCAACCTTGATTATAATAATTGTTATCACCACCCGCGCAACCAATGTTCGTTTAATTATATAAATGTTCATTTCAATACCACTTCCCCATGTAATGTGGTGTCTGTTCAGTAATGACAGATTGGGCATGGTTAGTTGGAACTTTGGGTCTAAATGGATGCCATATGAGCTCCACCTAAAGGAAAAATTGACTAACCAAGTTACATTAGTTAGTATATAACTGAAAATTGTGTGTAGTGTAGTGTGCGGCAGGATAGCTCAGTGGTTAGAGCACCAGATTCCGAAGCAGACGTGCCCAGGTTCGTATCCTGTCCGCGGCAAATTCTGGCCAGTACTTGATGAGTTCCCAATAAGGACGAAACCGGTCTACTGGATGAATTGCCTTTTCTACACTATACAATTCTTAGTTTATACTGACATATGTAAGTAATTAATGGGTCAGGTGTTTATATCAAGACCGCAACCTTGATTATAATAATTGTTATCACCACCCGCGCAACCAATGTTCGTTTAATTATATAAATGTTCATTTCAATACCACTTCCCCATGTAATGTGGTGTCTGTTCAGTAATGACAGATTGGGCATGGTTAGTTGGAACTTTGGGTCTAAATGGATGCCATATGAGCTCCACCTAAAGGAAAAATTGACTAACCAAGTTACATTAGTTAGTATATAACTGAAAATTGTGTGTAGTGTAGTGTGCGGCAGGATAGCTCAGTGGTTAGAGCACCAGATTCCGAAGCAGACGTGCCCAGGTTCGTATCCTGTCCGCGGCAAATTCTGGCCAGTACTTGATGAGTTCCCAATAAGGACGAAACCGGTCTACTGGATGAATTGCCTTTTCTACACTATACAATTCTTAGTTTATACTGACATATGTAAGTAATTAATGGGTCAGGTGTTTATATCAAGACCGCAACCTCTGATTATAATAATTGATATAAATAATTGTTCTCATCACCAACTCAATCACTGATTGTTTATTTGTGTCAACATGTTAAATTGAAATAAACTATTAGATGGAATGACACAAGAATCGATGAAATCATATGGAAATAAACATTAAAATATAAACTATAAAAATATATATATGGGTTCAGTAATCCTCGTAGGGTAAAAAAGACCATTTATTCTCGCTGAAATCCGTTGCTAAAACATTAAATCGAGTCTCTGCAAGCAGTTCAGATAACCAAATGATTGGAGGAAACACTCGTTGATTTCATATATCTAATATTCAAATTAATACGCCATACATAATACATATGTTCATATATTCTATTTAATTGAAACCCGAAGTAAATAACTATTATATGTTTCATTCAGTGATGTCCTAATTACCACAGAAGAGGAAAATTAATATCCATCGTGTATAAAGCACTGCTCGAATAGCAGATGCTTCAAAAGAATGAATCAGAATCATGCTATTAGTTAAATGGACAGGTTTTGGTACACATTGTATGTAGTGATCTGACTTTGAAGCCACATTAGTAAGAATTCTACATAATGTAGACACAATTTTCGATCTGAGGCGCAGAATAATAGCAGATTAAACCATCACACCGTTACATGTGTACTGGCCGAGTATACATAGAGCATTTGGGGCATAATTTCGGCACCAGCAGATAATACGGTCGTTAGCACCAAACGAGAATTTGTACAAGATTTCACATTTTGTTCATACGGACCTTGAGATACCATAGAGTTCCTTTTTTTGACTACTTTGTTTATAGTTAATGTATACCAAAAACACATTATGATTATTATTATTATTATTATTATTATTATTATTATTATTATTATTATTATTATTATTATTATTATTATTATTATTATTATTATTATTATTATTATTATTATTATATATTATTATTATTATAAGCTAGACCGGCTTAGTTATAGTTGGACACTCACCAATAGTTGCTTGGATTGCCGCAATCGGGATGTTAACTAGGATAATTTGATTCAAAGTCCCGCAACTAATCTCCTTCGCCACTGAAGACGCGCATTGCACGCATTTTTCGGTTGTCTAACAAATTGTGATTTTTAGTAAGCTTTTAGTACACTTGGAAACTCTACGAAATCACTTGCGGCATAAAGCATCGGCTAGTTATACCAGTCCTGCCATGATTAGACAAACCTCGTGCCACATGCGTAAGTGATATTGAGTTAAAGTTTAATGGTGGGATTTGATTGCCAACGCGCGCATTAGATAATCCTTAAAGCATATTTCGGTTCAATTTCATTCTTTCAGGGCAATAGTGTGCATCTCATAATGGCAGTTTGGGGATGGATAATTGGCGTTTTTATCGGAAATGACATCGGAAAGGATTCGCTAGAGGGAAATTCTGCTAAAATCATAAGTTGGTACATAATTGGAAATTGCATGCAATGTGCCACTTCGGTGTCTGAAGGGATTAATCGTGAGAATCTTAACCAACTGCTTCTAGTTCAAATCTCGGCCATAGAAACTTTGGCATCTACTGATTAATGCTTAATAGGAACGAAAATTAGTTGATAAATTGTATTTGCTTTCTTGTGGAATATTTGGTTTATAGCGACAAAAAATATATCCAAATCCTAAATTTACGTTTAATTTAAAGTTATGTAAAGATTCTATGCAACGACTAGTTTATAAAAAAACTATAGTTTGAAAGTCTTCTTCTATTATCTTAATAATTCTTTAACATAAGCAAGATTTTAATTTTTACCAAGCTTGTTGCAGACTAATTTAAATAAAACAGGGCGAAATGACATCTTTTACTAAAAAAAACTTTAGTTTAACATCCTATCCCAATTAAACTTAAGGATTAAACTATATAATTTAACGAACATTGGTAGCGCGGACGGTATTAACGTTTTCTATAACCAAGGTTGCGAAGTTGATTTAAAAACCGGACCCATTAAGTGCTTAAATTTTGTCAGTATAAACCAAGAATTGTATATTGTAGAAAAGGAAGTTCATCCAGGGATTGCACTAACCAATTTTGAAAAAAAGGTCGGATCTATGGTCTTATTTTCAGCTTTTAAAATTGAACTAATACCTTATTGATACCTTGGCAAAGTCACATGTAACAGAAATAATGCAAATTTGCGACCAATTGAAATGTATGATATGTATTTGCTTAATTAATTAATCACTTCTTAGAACAATTCATTGGCGCTGAACAAGAGTACTGACAAGAATTGCAGAATAGTCGATAATTCATGTCGGTTTCCGCATTCGGATTTTGCGGAGAGTAGACTGAAATCATTTCCAATAACAAGTCGTCCAGTTCATCCATATTCTTTATCCGAACAGTCAACTAACGACTGCAATTTTGCCAAATACTCTGCAACATCTTCACCAGCGTCCTATCCTCCAATACTTTTCCAAGATATAGATAGATCAGATGTGAGTGCTGAATCACTTGGCAGAAAATGTCCGGGAATCACCGTTATTTCATCGCCAGACAATGATGAAATGCACACAACTAAAAATTGTCCGAAAAAACCAAGATGCGTTTACATCAGAAAAAGTGAAGCCAATAGCGAAAAACCGCAGCATTCTAGCATCACCTCAGTGACTTCCGGTGAAAACAAAAATCCGACAAGTCAGATACATCAAAGATTCCCTGGAAGAATAAAAGAGCACACAAGTCAATCGAAATCACCAGTACAAATGACATCTTCATTCTACTTCCAATCACCTACGGCGGCATGTAAGTAATTGATGTTCTACCTTTCCTTTGTTTACACGGCAGTTATTTTTATGCTCTAAATCACTCATTAATTATGCTTTCGTGTTAGGAGTGAATTATAATTCAACTTTTTGCACTTGTTCCATGAAAAGTAAACTAAAAGAATTAAACAATCATTGATTGCACGGGTGGCGATATAAATTCTTTAAATCAAGTTTGCTAGGTTGAATTAAGCATTAATCACATTGTATTTAACCAGACATCGAACAGCATAGCAAAATAACCGTCATTTACACGTACTGCCGGGTTTTTGACCTTCCATGATTGTCATCAGAGTACGATGGAAACTGACTTGCCTATATATATATATATATATATATATATATATATATATATATATATATATTCAATGCGGTTTGATCCTCGATAGTCAGTTTGCCGTCGTACACTGATGATGATTAAGGAAGGTCAAAACGCAACAGAACGTGTAACCGACGGTAGCTTTCCTATTTTATTCGACGACTTGTTAAATACAATGGAATTTGTGCTTACTTTAGGCTCGCAAACTTGATTTAAAGAACTGTTACCACCACGCGCGCAATCAATGATTGTTTTATTGTATTATGAACGTATATGTTGAAGAAGCTGAAAAAATGTTAATGTTCGTGACTGCATAGAGATTGTGCAGGCAACATACAAAGTCAATCAGAATGTATGCGAAACTACTAGAGGTGAGAGCCGCATATTTAATTTTGCTTTCCATATATATGCATTGCGGTTTGATCCTCGCTAGTCAGTTTGCCGTCGTACTCTGATGATGATCATGGAAGGTCGAAACGTGGCAATACGTGCAACCGACGGTAATTTTGCCATGCTGTTCGACGACTGGTTAAATACGATGTGATTGGTGGTCACTTGAAGCTCGCAAGCTTGATTAAAAGAAACTAAAATAATTTCTTAAAGTTTCACGTGTATTACAAAGAAAATATTGTGCAACACAAATGCACTATTACGACGGTGATGTATCGCACGGGCGATGAAAAATGCAAATAAAATCAAGTTTGCGTGCTTATAAATTAAAAATGTACATAACATGTCACCTGTCATTATGAAGCACCAACCAGTACGACAAATACCGTTACGTCAAGATTGTCTTCGGTCACTGTCAGGGCACTGATTGTTAGGAAAAAATCTTACTTTATGAATGAAATATTTTGAAAAATGCAGCTTTCAGTTCGAGAAATCTTCGCTATTTAAATGGAATTTTACCTGTTCAGTTAATATACGGCCAGGAATACTATATTTTTTAAACATTTACCACACATAAACAGGCTGATGAATTAAGCAATCTTTTATTCCGTGAGCGGCGCTAACAATTATTTAAATCTTGTTTAACTACTTGAGATAGATGTCAATGCCAAAAACTACTATCAGTACGTATGTACTGTTACACTTTAAGTAGTTTTTTCATCCTCGGATTAATTATTTAAATTAGTTGAAGGCCCCGAAATCAAAACTTGTTTTGTTGAAAGGTTGACCAGTGTCTCTCATTTATATTAACCGTATACTTTCTGTGTTTGGCTAGAATTTTAGCTCCATGATTTCATTCTTCGCCGCACAATCTCTAAACTGAACATTTTTTTCTTGACATTCAAGTATTTTTTGGAATTTAATTGCGGAATTCTGTTATTCTGAGTATTGTGCTGTGTGTATATATGTGATAATTGTCCAGAAGATGGAACGGGGATATTCGTTCCGAAACGTTGCCAATAAACTAAGATGTGATAGAACCGCATTTCCATTGGGATGAATACAAACTCAGCCCGACCGAAGACAAATCGGAAATGGAAATTGTGATCAATCGGATCTTTGTGAAACTGTTGGTGCAAAGCTACAACCAGCGTACGCAAAACGCGGCATTGGAAAATTATTTTCTTGATGTTTAGAATAGCTTTGTCATCGTATAAATCAATAAATTACTGCTTCAGTCTAACTGAAAGGAGAATCCATAGATGATTCATTGCATGGTGAAGATAATAAAATAAATCAATCAACCAAAATATTAAAAACGCATTTTATTATGCCTCACGAATTACTACGAGGTTAGAGAAGAAAAGCCACATTTTCAACAAAAATTGTAACCGCGTAAAAATTTTTCTAAATCGATAAGTTTTCTATTCTTTAAATCAAGTTTGTGAGCTTGAAGTAAACACCAAACTCATTGCATTTAACCAGTCGTCGAACAACATAACTAAACTACCGTCAGTCAACGTCTTCCATTTTGTTTTAATTATTGTCCAGTTCTTTTGACAGTGTCGTGAGACATTCAAAGTTTACTCGTTAGTCGATATCTTTACTTTAATTCGGGCTGCATCTGCCTGGATTATTTTAAGCCAGGGTAAATGAATCAACAGTTCTCTTTTACCGTAAAAGAAAGCTACCTTGGTTTATATGAATACATTTGTTCGTGCGGAACTTGTATATTCCAAATCACATGAGCTGTGCTGTGACTAATACAATTTTTATTACGGTTATAATTTGGTGTAAATGACAACAGCTATTATTAAACAATTACTTTTATCTAGATTGCAATCTCGATATAAAAACCCGACTCATTATTTACATACACTTGTTAGTATAAACTAAGCGAACTCTTATTGTACAAACGGCAATTCATCAAGTTAATCGGTTCCGTCCTTATTGAGAACTCTTCGCGTACTCTTCAGAGTTTGCTGCGGACAGGGCCCGAATCTGAGCACGTCTGCGTCTGAGATTGTTACTTTAATCATTAAGTCACGCTGTCGCATGCTAAACACAATTTTCAGATACATACCAACTAATGTTTCTTGGTTAGCTGTTTATTTATGTGAAGCATATATAACATCTCTTTAGACCTACACTTACAAAAAACCACAAAATTGTCATTATTTAACTGACAAATGTATGTATATAATGAGACCGGTGTTTATTTAGTGCTCTCAACCTTGATCTAAATCGCTGTAATCACTGACCTTGCAGAAAATGTTTGTCGAATTATAGAAATGTTAAATTTAATACAACTTCTCCAGGTGGCGTGGTGTAAAACTCAAAATGCCAGATTGGGGTGGTTGGTTGGACCTTGAAGTCTAAAGCGACGCCATATAGGCTATGCCTAAAGAAAAGATTAATTAAGAAACAATAGTTAGCATATAAATGAAAAGTGTGTGCGGCGTGTGGCTGATGAACTCTTTTACTAGAGGTACCGATTCCAAATCAGACTTGCCCAGGTTCGAACCCTGCAGGCCTCAAATTCTGAACTGTACGTGAAGAGTTCCCAGTAAGGACGAAACCATTCTACTAGATGAACTGAATTTTCTTCATTAAAGCATAATTAGTTTATACTGTAAAATGTTTATATATATATCCGCGGAATGGTATTTTATCAAAAATCCAACCTTGATTTAAATAAAGAATGAGACTGCTGCTAACTGATTTGATTTATTCAAATAAACCTAAAATAATGTTCTTGAACCTAGTTAAATAAGGCCTAATGATAAGAATCAAACGAGGATTCTAATAAATTCGAATAAACTTAATGTAAATAAATCTGGCATAAAATCAATAATTGAAACTGTTCAATAAAAAAACAATGAGATAATGATGTTAGCCACTCAAGAGAATGAAAATATATTTTTACTCAAAAAGAGGTTATTAAACTAGCATTAACGATTTAAGTGTTAATAAGAGAATAATTCTGACTGAAATATGCACCGATTTTGAGGTAATTATTCAAAATAGTGGCATAGACTTTCAGCAAGAATTAGTTAACTTCTCACTCACCCATTAACCAGGTTTATAAGAAGATAACTTTTATTTCCAATCAAATTTGTGATCTTAATATAAACACCATTTCGTTTATATATATATATATATATATATATATATATATATATATATATATATACCAAGAAAACACATTAATAAAAAAGTGGATAACGGCATTTATTTCGAAATTACTATACCGCTCTACAATCTTTCATTTATATACATTCTGGATTTTCATTTGATTATGTGGGTGGCAACAAATCTGACTCGAGTCAGGTTAACAGGACTTGAATCGGAAAATTCTGGCCAGAACTTGAGTGTCAAATAAGGACGAAATCGGTTTACTGGATGAATTGTCTTTTCTACTCTATACAATTCTTAGTTTATACTGACGTATGTAAAGTAATTAATGGGTCAGTTGCTTATATCAAGACCGAAACCTTGATTATAATAATTGTTATCACCGCTCGCGCAACCAATGTTCGTTTAATTATATAATCAACTTCACATAGATTAAAAACGCTTCTGAACACATATCCACAGCAAAACCTTATACTCTTAGCAAATTTTTGTGGAGCTTGACATTATTTTATTGAAACTATAGTATAATATATATAAATAAAATACTATATATAACTTTATCATTAGCAAATTTTAATCCTTATTTTAAATTATTCAGCAGATAATGCATTATTTAGATTTTTAAAGTAATATACGTTTATTTATGCCTTCGAATAAATTTGGATAGGTGAACAGACAAAAATGCCGACATCTACCAATTTGGTTCAGACAACTAAACAATCCAAACAAGAAAAGCAACCTGAAATACAAACGTTAAACATCAACAATATGTACTATCTCCGAAACCATCAAATGGCAAACCATTCCAGGTCACTTTTCCTATCTAATGATGAAGCTCCAAACGCCCATTCTTTCAGCCATTCAGTCAATAGAACGAATAACGACGGTCCATTAATGCAGTCAGTAATGGAATTATGCCAACCAAAGAATTTGTCTACCAAGAGGGAGTTGACATCGTCTGGTTCCAGTTTTTCACCATCATCCTGTTCTCCTCTGTCACCATGTTCTCAGTATGGCACTACATCTTGCGGTCCTGCTAAACAAACCAATCGGGATCTGACTGATCCGTTACCGACCCGACACTTTCCGATAGGTACAATGTCAAATGATCGAAATGAAATCGAGAGTCATTTTTATCAAAACATCAGCAACTTTTCCGATACATTGAATACGCTAAACCAACGAGAATTCAATTTGAGTGTGAGTTTATCCGATTCAGTGGATCCCAGTGTCTTACTGCAACGAACTCAAATTTTCGAAAAAATGAAGGAGTTTGAACAACTCAACGACAGCACCACATCATTTTTCAGAAAAGAAGAACCTAAACAACAAATTACGGAAGAAGAAAGAGTGAATTGTTGCTCTG
This sequence comes from Eudiplozoon nipponicum, assembly GCA_029291075.1. Taxonomy (NCBI): domain Eukaryota; kingdom Metazoa; phylum Platyhelminthes; class Monogenea; order Mazocraeidea; family Diplozoidae; genus Eudiplozoon; species Eudiplozoon nipponicum. Next base: position 17,064 of record JAQBSW010007803.1, on the reverse strand, counting down.
ACTCAATCGCTGCTATAGGAGAAAACAAACCTAGAATATGCTATGAAGATTGGGTTAGAAATAAAATATGCAATAGTACAGTCCCACAGCATTTTCTAGAAATGGAACGTGCAAACAGCAAAGGGGCAATTAGTAAGTTCGTTGGTAATGCCAGTGCTAATGGGTCTTTGACATCTGCTCCACAGACGCAGGGAGAAAAATTAGGAGAAGATACAGTCAGAAGTAAAGACAAATGCCCTGATAATGACAATACTACCAGAACAGCCAACTTCTTCACAATTGGTGGAAATCAGCTTTCCAATATGGTTACATTTTCCAGTCATCAACAAGTAACAGCACATCCACCTGCTCTCTTCTTCGACTCTAACCATCTGTCCACTTTGTCTACTGGATGTTCAAGTTTAAACACTATTAATAAGAGTAACAACCTAACATACGGTATGCCCTCCTTCATAACCGACCAACAAAAAGCAAATGTGTCCAGACTTTTAGCTATGTTCCATAATACAGCTGCACTTGGCTCCTTTGATAATATTTATTGCCAGAATGAAATTTTGTCAAACTATGGTCATCCGGCCAATAAGTAATAAAGTCGACTAATACTGTCAAGAATTCACAAAATAACATTATGGTGTTTTTGTCGATGACTTGGCTACAAAAATATACTTTTTTTGAAATCTTTGCCCGTGGCTAGATTTATGCACTACTGTTTTCCTAAATAGGGAGATTGTAAATATTTCTTGTTTAATCTCAATCAGTTTAAGTTTGAGGCCATTATGAAAACTAACACAGAACATATGCTTGTGTAAAATATGACAAAAGATTTCTAATAACGTATGAGGTGTATTTCTGAGGTGAAAACATTTAATATTTTAGCTATACTTTACTTTTTTGCTGCTCATGTGGTATAATCGATTTTATTCATGTTTTGGCGTTGTTTCGGATGGTAGTCTAAGCTCTTTATGACAGGATTTGATTAAACTAGTTAAAAGCACGGATATTTTTACAAATATCCTCAACAACACGCACAACTTAATTGAATTGGAATCTCAGGGACATTAAATATCTGAGTAACCGTGCCAACAGAGAAGGGGTAAGTAGGGATATTTCGCTTTCTACCTGTTAATTGACGCAATATTTGGTTCGTGATCAACAACTGAACTAATTTGTTACTAGGTTCGCAAAACCTAATACATACTTGCATATATATTAGTTCTTCGCAAAAAAACAGTATTTAACTGTAATATATTAGTATCAATAGTTGTGCTTAATTTTGTACCCTGTAATAGGCTGACCAGAACAACTGAATGATTGCAGCAAAGTCGTTCAAATTGCTCTTATTTAAAAGGATAGGAAAGATCCGTCTGGTCGAGTGTAATTTCATTCTTGTTGGAAAATGCCGGTGTGCCACAAACGCATGACATGCCTAGTTATCTCTCATTTTTCCATCTCCAAACCACATGTACTCAATCTTTGGAGCTATGCTAAAGCAACTAATTGGTTCAATCCAAAATAATAACAAATATGAAATTGAAACTGCATCTATCTTACTGATGTACAAGTCGTCATTAAATGAACTGTTATTTGGTGTCAATGATTTGGGAATAACAGCATTAAACTGCCTTTCAAAACGGATGAAACTTGGGTCCAGTAGATAGAATGTCTTTAAAAATAGTTTTTTCTGAAATATTGGTTCTATAAGAATGATTATAAAATGTATTTATTTCAGTCAGTCCATCAAAATTCTACTGCAATTCGAATAAAACACACACACACACACATATATATATATATATGTTAAGCTAAAATTTAACTTGAATTCTCAGTAGTACGGTATTAACTTTCATTCGGCATCTAGTAGAGGTCAAACGAGTTTTTGTGTATTTATTACATTTTTAGTCATATCTTAAAAATAATTTGCTTTCTACTCAGATGGCACACTCGTGATAAATGAATTTTTAAACATATCCAATGACATAATCAACTGAAAATCACATTATTTAGTTATGAATAGCAAAATCCGATGTAACATCTATTTCGTTAATCGGGAACGACTATTTTTCTTGCTACAAGAGAGAAATTGTTTATCCGAATGAAGAGTGTTTTGAAAATTATGACCAAAGCTGTACACTTTTCAGGATGTGAATAGATAATGTCTACTATAAATCATCCATTTCTGGGTATCTAATCAATGATTATAATAAAAAATTTCAATTTCATTCTTTTTTGTCGCACATTTTTCATGTTAGTATGTGAGGTTTCATTTTAGAAAATGAATGCATGAAATTAAAATCTTGTGATTTCAATTACATATTAACATCTATTCTGATTCTAACTCTAAAATTGGAATATAAATTAGATGTTGAATTATGTATCGATGATAAAGAACGCTAATATGATTTTGAATGTGGATTCTAATAATTCTATCACTTAATTTGCATAAAAGTATAAAATTTCAACAGCTTGTTATTGTACATTCTTATTTACACTCAGTGAATAAAACTCTGAAAGAAACTCAAGATTTCATTTACCTTTTAAAAGGGCATTTTGTAACTGTGTGATAAAATTAGAAAATCATTATTATCCTGCATAAACACACGCATATTTTTTATGTATATATATATATATATATATATATATATATATATATATATAAATTTATATATATACATGCTTTTGTGTAAATCCGAAAATGTAATCGATAAAATAGATTTATGTACTCAATTCAACGTCTTTTTATAAGTACAACTGTTAAATGGGATTTTATATTTCTCTCGACCAAAATCGATGCATAATGTAATGTGTTAAATGCTTTTGAAAGCAAAATCAATGTTATTTATTAAGTCGCAATTTATATCGTCTTGAAGTCACGCCGTGTATATACGTTCAATGTGGGTTCGATCAGGCGTTTCTCACGAATGAAGACAACATGTTCTTGTATATAAATACCGTATAAGACCTACAAACAGAGGTTATTTTCTGTTAGTTTGGTCAAAAAAAAACTTCAATTATGTATTTTGATTCATGCTTGCCTAGTAACAAGTTAGATCAAGTAAGACGAGAAGGATAGGCAAAATTGAGCATAAACAAATGGTATAATCTCATGTAACCATGCGTTCGGGCCTACTCGGAAAACAGGATAAGCCAGGAACACTCTCCGAACAACCGATAAATTTCGTCATATAATATGAAATTGTTGAACAATGCAATCTTTAAGACGTATGTGTGCAGAGTCAACTTCATATAAGGTCTTTAACAATGCGACCGCAAAACCAACACCCCATATATAATATGTATAGTTCCTGTAAAGGGTACTAACACCATGGTTTCCGAGGTAGTCTAATTGTTACCAAAATTGAGCATAACAAATATGAAAATTTATTACTCGAGGAAGAAACCATATAATCTGGCATCGTTCGACATCATTCGTCCCATTTGCCTAGTAAGCATGGCATCATTGAATGAAATATATAATAGGTATTTTTTCTTGATTTTCTATAAATAATATATATATATATATATATATATATAGCGAAACCTGTAACTTGTTAAACGTAGCCAATAGGACATGAAAACAAACAGTGGATGAGAATTATTTTGAATCTCATCTACCCATTTTTACAGAGAGAGAGAGAGAGAAAGAGAAGTAAATGCAATAAAAATAAGCATGAAATAGGCGAGAATTTGTGCGCATGTGTGGGTGAGAGAGAGGTAAGTAAAAGTTAGGTAAAGGGCCACGAAGCTTATATTACTTGCATTGGGCAAAATGTTTGTTAATTAATTGCAGTGGAATTAGGTTTCCAGGGCAGTAATATTGTTGTTGGTATTGTGTTTGTTATCATTGCTAATATTGTTATTAACTTTTGAATATTACTGTTTATCATCTAAACATAACAATCCACAAAGGCAGTAGGGCTGTTTTATATTTCTATGTTCTTTGTTGCGGAGATCTAATATATGCAATTGTGTATTAGGCATTGCGTACCTAGTAACAAATTAGTTCTAATAGGACAGTAAGGATATGCTAAAGTCAGCATGAACTAAAGGTATAAACCCATGTAAACATGCGTTTTATAGTTGTATAACGTTAATTACTTTTTATGAGGCTAAGAGTATCTGCCTTCGGGGCAAAGAACTTCATTATAATTTAAGTTTCAGGGTCCATACTGGTGAGAAGTCCAATAGAAAGGAAAAATGAATAAGATGTACAACATTTAATTTCACTTCTGGTTTACATAAAGTATGCGTGTGGTCATAAATATAAGTGTTTATATACACAAATTGAAAGACGAGAAATGAGTTGGCATCCAATAGACTTGAATTATATAGCAATTATATTTGGCTTGCCTACGAATTAAATTTTTTATTTGCTGTTTCTTATAATATTTGCAAAGAGCCAGTGGTTTGATGTTTTGAGGCATTTTTCTGGATTTGTTTTGAATAGAATATAAGAAATGCTTTTATAATGCTATATTCACGCATATATGCATATTTTTAAATTAAACATATCAATGGTAGAAAAGGAACGTCATCAAGTAGACCGATTCCCCTATTATAGGAACTTGTTAAATACAATACAATTTAACATTAATTGATTGCGCGGGTGGTGGTAACAATTCTTTAAATCAAGTTTGCGAGCTTGAAGTAAACACCAATCCCATTGTAGTTAACCAGTCGTCGAACAACATAACAAAACTACCACCAGCCAAAACTTGTTATGGTGTTCGACGACTGGTTAACTACAAGGGGGTTAGTGTTTACTTGACGTTCGCAAACATGATTTAAAGAATCGTTAAGTACTTGCCATAAGTTGCCACGACAATGGCCAAAACAGGGGTAAATTTGCTTTGGCATCTTTTTGCTAGGCGTTACACCATGCCTGCCACCAATTTGATTTGGTTAGCCTTTCCGGAAGTTAGAGACTGTTTTGCCTCTCATTCGCCCTAAAATTTCAACGAGCCACCACCAATCAGTCAATATAGAATAGCCTCCATGCCATGTGCGGAAGTGATATCAAATTGAAGTAAGTGTCGGATTTTGATTATGTTTATGCTGTCATGATAAACCTAACTTTGCATAAAGTAGCAAAGCTAATTCGTTAATCAAATCAGTTTTGCCCTATGTAGAATTCTTCAAGTAATTGCCGGAAACTTGCACTTTTTCACTACGTCATTCCTGCCGCACACTACAGAAAATGATCAATTATATACAACATTATTGATTTTGTTTATTATAATCAAGGTTGCGGTCTTGATATAAACATCTGACCCATTAATTACTTACATATGTCAGTATAAACTAAGAATTGTATAGTGTAAGTGTGCCTTTTCTACACTGTACAATTCTTAGTTTATACTGACATATGTAAGTAATTAATGGGTCAGGTGTTTATATCAAGACCGCAACCTTGATTATAATAATTGTTATCACCACCCGCGCAACCAATGTTCGTTTAATTATTGATTTTGGTTAGCATTTCCTTCAACTGGAGCCTATTTGAAATTTCCCTGGACCAAAAGTGACAGCTATAGTCGCCCGATTTTTCATTATATAACAGACACCATGCCAACTGAGGAAGTGATATTGAATAGAAGCTTTATGGTAGAATTCTGATTATATATATATATATATATATATATATATATATATATATATATATATATATATATATATATATATATATATATATATATATATATACTTGATATATATATATATATAAAGGCTTTAAATGGGGACAGAATAGTTGGTATTCTAAATTTCTCTGCAATATAAACTATATCCGATTTCATAGTGTTGTTACCATTATATATGAAACTGACTCTACTAATACTACTACTTAAATACAAATCTATTTAGTATACGATTTCATCATCCAAGTTTCGCAAATTTCATGACCAAATTTTATGTAGGTTCGGGTCTTGATGAAAGCTTCCACATATGAAACGCCAGTATGCACAAAACGCGTGTAAAAATGTGAATTTAACGCTGAAACCCATCATTATGTATGACTGTCGGTGGTTTTGCTATGTCGTACGACTGGTTAAATAAGATGGGGTGAGTATTTATTTCAAACTCGCAAACTGGAATTCAATAAAGAGAACTGGTATATTTAAATAAATATATTCATCATCTGAACAAGTCATTTTATCTAATTAAACGAACATTGGTTGCGCGGGTGGTGATAACAATTATTATAATCAAGGTTGCGGTGCTTGATATAAACACCTGACCCATTAATTACTTACATATGTCAGTATAAACTAAGAATGGTATAGTGTAGAAAAGGCAATTCATCCAGTAGACCGGTTTCGTCCTTATTGGGAACTCATCAAGTACTGGCCAGAATTTGCCGCGGACAGGATACGAACCTGGGCACGTCTGCTTCGGAATCTGGTGCTCTAACCACTGAGCTATCCTGCCGCACACTACACTACACACAATTTTCAGTTATATACTAACTAATGTAACTTGGTTAGTCAATTTTTCCTTTATCATTGGCTGTTGGATTATAATTACTCAAATAATTTGTAAAATTGTATGCATTCATTAAGTTACGCAGTTCAAAATACGAAAATTTTCTAATTATATTTCAATGGAACTTCGTGACTCAGAGTTACAATGTGATAATATTGTTAGGTGATCCTTTCATTAATACGTGATTTGATCTCTCTTTAAAGTCAATCTTTGAATTTCGTTTTTGTTTGTCAAATTAGTTAGCAAACATGCTTATTATAAAGTAGCATATAAACTATTTCTTCATGGATAAAATTCATATTCTTCAATTAACAGTAAACTAATTCAATTTCTAAATATGTTTACAAATGGAAATATATGTCTATCACGAAAATATAATATAATGAATTATAGTATAATATCAGAACCTTGCTCTGCCGACTGTGAAAATAAAAATTCCACTTCAATCTACATCTAACATCATCTATAATGGGAATTGTTTCTGTTGTAAATCATTTGTACGAAGATGCAGTAGAAAAGCTAGAAATAATCTCTAATGTCATTGTATTTAACCAGTCCAACAACACCAACAACAAAGAGCATTCATAAAGTTGTCGCTAGAATTGCCACGGCGGAAACTTGAACCAGTTGTAATTGTTTCAGGCCTGCAACTCGTCTCCTATACAATCGAAACCGCGTATTGCATACATTTTATATATATATATATATATATATATATATATATATATATATATATATATATAAAAATTTGATTTCAATATATATTAAATGCGGTTTGATCCTCGATAGTCAGTTTGCCGTCGAACTCTGATGATGATCATGGAAGGTCGAAACGCGTCAGTGCGTTGCGACTGGCGGTAGTTTTGCTATGTTGTTCAACGACTGGTTAAATACAATGGGATTGGTGTTTACTTCAAGATCGTAAGCTTGACTTAAAGAATTGTTACCACCACTTGCGCAATTAATTATTGTTAGACTATTCAAAATAAAATGAGATTGGTGTTTATTTAAAGCTCGAAAATTTGATTTAAAGAAGTATTACCACCACTCGCGCAATCAACGACTGTTTAATTGAATTATTGTATCGTGTTTTTGGTATGCATATGTTATTTAGAAGTGTAATGCAGGGCATACATTATTAATGAAATATTACTACTAAACCTTTTCTTACTGCGCTTCGTTATGATTTCGTTTTTGACAGACGAAATGAGTGTCTCACAAAGGATGGAACTTCTAGAATAATTGGGAGTAAAATAATTAGCGTAAATTGCATATTTCCTGGTCGGAAATCCTGGAATAATTTAGTTTATGCGTTGTAGGCTTGCTTATATAAACTTCTTTTCTCGTATTTGGGTGACCAAATGTTGTTGTATCGGTTTGACTGACACGTCACATAAAGTACAAATTTTTGAAGGCATAAAATTTACCCCTATTAACATTACATTACGAAGAGATGATAAAAACTGTACAGTTTAAGGACATTATGCCATAGTAATTCATTTAGTTGCGTGAAAAGAACAAAAATAACACACGGTCGAGAGGAGTTAAATCAGAACAAAATGAAAAACTAAAACTTGATTAAGCTAAAATGGGAGAAGATGAACAGTCAAAATGAAAGCTTTGAACTGGCGTGGCCAGCCATATGTAGTAATTAAGGGAAGATCCAGACTGGTCAAACACCAGTTGATATTTACAATTTTGTACAACTGGGAATAATTTTCAGTTTTCGAATATCTTAATCTGGAAAACTGGATTTCTACATTGTAGTTAGCAAGTTAGTTACATGGCAATAACTTTCTTTCTTAATTGAATTTTATCATCAGTAACATATTTCAGAGCAAGCGACAGACAGTGTCTGAATAAAAATATTTTTTTTGAACAACAAATGGATAAATGATTAGTTAATTAAGTACATAAATCTATACATAAACAAACAAATAATAAAATAATAAATAAATAAATTAATTAAAAAAATAAACGACTAAAAATAGATAAATAAATTAATAATAATAATAATATAAATAGTAGTATTTAAGCCACTACTACTACTACTACGACTACTACTACTACTACTACTACTACTACTACTACTACTACTACTACTACTACCACTACTACTACTACTACTACTACTACTACTACTACTACTACTAATATGTAATAGTAGTAATATTAATAGTAATAATAATAATAGTAATAATTAAAAAAAATAATAATAATAATAATAGTAATAATAATAAATAATAATAATAATAATAATAATAATAATTTAATAATTTAGTAATAATAATAATTATTAATTTAAAACTAGCAATCAGGAATTAAAATACAAATAAAAGACTACAAAAGTGGAACAACCATTTTCGAACAAAAACACTGCGGTCAATATCATAACGCAAATACTGATGGAAGAAAGTATTATCGTGCATACAGGACATTTGATGGATGATTCACGATTATGCATTAGCTATATTACACTAGTCCACATACACAATTACTCTCAGATACACACAGAGATACACGATACTCTGGCCGTCACAAAACGAAATAGAAGAAATGGACAAACTAAAATTGGATACGCGAAAGACCGACACGTGGCGTGATTTATAAAGCAAGGTAAAAGTTACTAGATGCAGATTCAGAGATATTTATGTAGTTGTTTTGTCGATGCACATTGAAAAAAACCATAAATACATCGAAGGGTAAAACAATTATGTTGTAAGATTTCATTAAAGATTGGGGCAACACTCTGATTGGATTGGGCATGTGGAAATTGAACAGAAAACGCTTTCATTGTACAAAAAGTAGGACAACACGGAAAATAGAGATACAAATTATGATGTAATTTAAGCAGTTTACCACTTTGAAAAAGTAATGATTTGTAAGCAAAAAAAAGGGTGCCTTCAGTTTTATCTTTCAGGTAAATCAAAGCTAACATCCCGAAAAATTAATGCGATCAAGGCATCTAAAAAGCAATTGGCAACGATGGCCACACACAGGCTCGCACCCATTAACGGTAGTATTAAGGTGGCTCAGTGGTTAGAGCACCAGATTTCATAGCTGATGTTCCTGGGTTCGAGTCCAGTCCGCGGAAAAATCGGGACAGTATATATATATATATATATATATATATATATATATATAATGTAAAAAGTATTGTCTATCCCTTGTTCGCAAAATGTATTTATAGAATACTTATTCAAACAATCGCAATCAGTTATATTTTATTTGACTGAGTAATAATCACTCAATCAAGGAAACGAAGGAGATTTTAACTAAAGCATTTATATAACCAACACACACACACACACACGTATATATATATATATATATATATATATATATATATATATATATATATATATATATATATATATATACTCTCTTCTATATATATATATATATATATATATATATATAGGCTCCTGGATTTCACGACGAGAGCGTAGAATTTGGAGTTAAATGGACTAAATTTGTTGCTGCCTTCAATGCAAAACAGATTTCATCACTATAAGCGAAAATCTTTTTCGTTATACGTTTGTGGTTTTCTGGGATATGTCACACTATGCTATGCTTAATTGAACAAACATGACTTCACTTCTAATAGCCATTTCACCGTTGCTGACACTGTCATGTTGCTTTTTACTATCTCTGTTAATTTGCATAGCGTTGTTACACACACGCAAACACATATTTTGATGATGAAGTCAACGGCTAGTCTGGCCCAGTTCGCTTTTGGTTGCCTAATGTATGACGAGTTTGCTGACAAGATACTATCGTCAATACACTGCATATCACAGTTAGAAACAGTAAGAGACAACTGCCAGTTTCACCCAATGACAAAGTAGTTTTTTTATATCACCTCGAGTCTACGCCAAGGTCTACCGACGGAAACTAATGCACAGTATATATCAACCAAACGATAATATCTATATTCAGATGTGGGCACAGATCATATTGAAATCTCACACGACATGAAATGTAATCAAATAACATTGCTATGGCTGAAACAATTCTACGCAGAAACATTCTTTTGCAGCTAAATTTAATTCGTAATTTTCTATTTGAATGCATTTGTAAATAAACATCACGATTGCACAAACCTTTGGTATACATTTTTTTAACCCCGAACAGATTATTGGCTGTTAGAATTTATTTCAGAAATGCCTGTAGAGGTGACCTTCTGTTTGTAATTCGAGCCAGAGACGACTTATACAGAAACCATCGTCTGATTGTTTGACGGATGTAATCGAAAAAATCAAATAGTTAAAAAATGACTACCTACTTTCATACTTCAAAATAATTGGAGCAAAATGACAAATTAAGTATATATATATATATATATATATATTCAATTATTGTTTATTTCCAGAATCACTCAGCATGTATAAAGAGGAAATGATTTTGATATTTATTAAGCATTACGCGCCAATCAACAATAAATTATTCCACACTTAGCATGATTATAATCTGTAAACTCGGCTCATGAGAGACGTTTATTGGATTTTAATCAGGATTCAAAACTACGTCACAAACCCAAAAAAACAATTGTCAAGTGAAAATAAATCTATGTAACAGTATTTAAGAAGTAATACAAAAGAAAATATACAGTTATGCTTCAGCTGTGGAAATAATCATGGTTGCTCATTCCTGTGGATGTATGGTTTAAATTCAGTTTTTGCTGTCTTGAATGCGACCAACGACTGACGAGCCCCATCTACTTGTAACTTATGATTTTGTGGCATCGGTGGACAAAGTTCCATTCACCAGCCACATCACTACGGCTGCGTCATTCACGCTTACTCTCAGCTCGTTATTACAGGCTTAACACATCGATTTATCTGCACGGCAAATTCACCTCAGGGCTACACTTGCTGTGGTTTGGCAGTTTCCAAATCGCACTAGCTAGGTTATTGCTAACGCTGCCTTCACTACTAGCTGGTGCCAACCAATCGTCAGGCCACTCATTTCTAGGATTTTGACCAACCGGTCAAGTAAAGTAAAACAAAAGCACGGCGCCGTCTCTTAGATGTTAACCCATTGGGGCGAAAATAAAGTCTAATTAACACATCCCGAGAAGAGAAAAGATTAGTTTTCAATGTAAAACTGGATCATTCAGACACTGGATTGAAAATCTCTATAAAGAGTACTAATTCAATTATATTTGAGATGGCATAAAAATCGCCAAAATGGAGAACAAATATTCTGAACCCCAGTTTCTTCCACAGGAGTGTCATATTCTGCAGCAGGTAATTTTTATAATGACATTTATTTCATCTCATAGAGCATGCTTGTTTACAACATCTATAAAATATGCGTAGAGTGTGCGCTAGACATGTCACTAAAATGTTAACGCTGATTATTTGTGCTCTCTGACTGTTCGTATGATTCTAATACGAATATCGATCCACCCGCTTCATGTGAAGTCTCGAGTTTGTTTTAATTACGCAGTAACAATTATCATTAAATGGATAGTGTCAGGCAGAGCAAGCGAACCAGATGTGAAGCGCGAGTTTCAGCATTTGGAAGACACTTTGGCTACAAAGGCCTAGGCAGATAGCTTTCGCCAATTTTAGCTGGCAGACTATCTGAGGGAAGGGAAACTCTTAAAACAGATTATAAACACCAGTAATGGGCAACCTTATGGTGTTTTTTGGCCAACATAAAACCATTAACTATAGGTAACATAATTAATCAATCATTGATTGCGTGAGTGGAGGTAACAATTATTTAAATCAAGTTTGCGAACTTGAAATAAGCACCAATCCCAATGCGAGACTGCTAGAGGTGAGAGCCGCAAATCCAAATTTGATTTCCATATATATTCAATACGGTTTGATCCTCGATAGTCAGTTTGCCGTCGTACTCTGATGATGATCATGGAAGGTCGAAACGCGTCAGTGCGTTGCAGCTGGCGGTAGTTTTGTTATGTTGTTCGACGACTGGTTAAATACAATGGGATTGGTGTTTACTTCAAGCTCGCAAACTTGATTTAAAGAATTGTTACCACCACACGCGCAATGAATTATTGTTTAAATTGTATTGCCTATATATGTCTATGTGGCGAAAGCTGAAAACAGTTAATGTTCGTGACTGCATAGAAATTGTGCAGCCGACATTTCCAGTCAAGTTCAATGTATGCGAGACTGCTAGAGGTGAGAGCCGCATATCTAAATTTGATTTCCATATATTCAATGCGGTTTGATCGTCGATAGTCAGTTTGCCGTCGTACTCTGATGATGATCATGGAAGGTCGAAACGCGTCGGTGCGTTGCGGCTGGCGGTGGTTTTGTTATGTTGTTCGACGACTGGTTAAATACAATGGGATTGGTGTTTACTTCAAGCTCGCAAACTTGATTTAAACAATTGTTACCATCACCCGCGCAATCAATTATTATTAAACTGATGGAAGGTTTGCTATGTTATTCCACGACTGGTTAGGTACAAGGAGATTGGTATTTACTTCAAACTCGCAAATTTGATTTAAAAAATACGAACTGTAATTAAGTCAAAATGCATCGTCCGTTGCGTAGGATAACACGAGTCGCCTTAGCTGCTGAGTAACACTGGATGGGAAAGAAAAAAATCAGGTTAATGTATACTGCTGACAGCTTCATTTCCGATTCTGTCTCTTTCCTTTCGCTGTTAACTTCTCTACATAACAATAACGCTTTTTAGTTGCTATGTATATAGCAGATGTTTATCATATCAGTGAGCCAAATGTCAAATAGCCCATTATCAAATCTAAGTTTTGTTTTTGTTGCAGTGGTCACCTTTGAGGCCAAAAACACTTCAATAGCTCTATTTAGAGATAATGTGAATACAATAGAAAACCCTCGTAAAAGTGCACAATGGTGGAAGCAGCAGTCGTGCCGCAGAAGTGAATTGGAAATAATAATAAATTTTATTTTTTTACTAAGTTTACGCGCTTTAAACGAGAAAACTGCTATAAATAAAAAAATTAAAGGTTTACAAAGTTTGTGCAGAGAAAAACTGATTCTGTCTGATGGTTTGGAAAGCCTAATAAGAATATTATCTTAAAAAATGACCAAGCTAACTGCGGAATTAGGGATAATTAAGTCTAGACTAAACTCTCCTATTATTATAAACTCGGAGGGAAACTATATAAGCAACCAAAATATATAACAGTTAAATACTGTCTGTTGCGGAGCACTAATTTATATGCAAGTATGTATTAGGTGTTGCGCACCTAGTAACAAATTAGTTCAATTGTGACCAGAAGGATAAACCAAAGGCAGCATGAACGGAAAGTATAATCTCATGCACATTCGTTTCGTGCTTACTGGCGACTCATCAGTAGGAGCCGGTATCACGCCATTTAATCACTATATATTTGGATGAAGAATGTCCTATTATCCCAATTTCCTCACCCAGATATAAAGTGGTTAAAGGGCGTAATACCGGCTCCTACTGGTGAGTCGCCAGTAAGCCCGAAACGAATGTGCAGACGAGATTATATCTTGCTGCCTTTGGTTTATCCTTCTGGTCACAACTGAACTAATTTGTTACTAGGTTCGCTAAACCAAAATATTGATGGTGAAATTAACAGTTTTCTCGACAGAGCATTTAATTTACGAATATTAAAACAAATTAGGCAACAAGAGGCTATAGTAAGTGAATTGGAGAAGTTGATATATTTTGTGTGTCCGAAACAAGAGTGCAGGATCATACATGTATTGCAGAACTGGTTGTATCAGACTTATAAATATATATTCAAATCAAGTTTGTGATCTTCATTTAAACACCAGTCCTATTATATACAAACGCTTGTCGTTATAAGCTAAGTATTGGATAATATAGACAAAGAAATTCGTCCAGTAGACCGGTTTGTCCTTGTTAGGAACTCACCACATAATGTCCAGTATTTGCTGTGGATAGTGCTTGAACCCTGGCACGTCTGCTTCGGAATCTTTTACTCTAACCACTGAGCCGTCCTGCTTTTCTACATTATACGATTATTAGTTTATACTGACAAATGTACATTGATGTTTATATCAAGCTCGCAATCTTCATTTAAATAATTGTTATCGCCGTCTGCGCACTAAATGACCGCTTAATTATATAAATGTTTAATTTAATACCACTTACCAAGGTAGTGTTGTGTTTGTTCTATAAAGGCATATTGGAGTTAGCTAGTTGGATCTTTATGTCTAAAGCGGTTCTATATGGGTTACACCTGAAGGAAAGTCTAATAGAAGTCATGAGTTAGTATATAACTATAGATTTTATTATAGCATGCGGCAGGGTGGTTCAGTGGTTAGAGCAACAGATTACAAAGTTGAGGTGCCCAAGTTAAAACCATGTCCGTAGCAAATTCTGAGCAGTATGTGATGCGTTACCAACAAGGACAAAACCGGTCTACTGGATTTATTTCCTTTTAGACATAATAAAACGCTTAGTTTATACTTTAAATTAAGATTGCAACCTTGATTTAAATAGTTCTTATCACCGCCCACGAAACCAATATTTGAAAATCAGGTATCACGGAATTTTCTGAAGCCGGACAACTGTGCGTTGACGCTGTCTTTAGTTCACGATCTGAAACCAATTTAACTGAATGCATTCGATGAAGTAGCCGGCATTGTGCGGCACGCTTAAAGCCGTCTAATAAAATGAATGCCAAAAAGTGTTTCCTTTTTGCTTTTTCTGCATCTGCTCCCATCAATTGCCGCGCAGACGGTAGCAAGAACGCTCTCTACTCAGACATATATTCTTCAATATGTAAAGCAATAAGTACCGCAAATACAATTCAAAAAAAGTACCGATAAAGTCTAATTTATTGGTGATATGTATGCTCAAGTTAGGTGCTTAAACGCTACAGAATTTCATCTAAGTGGCAGATTCAATTGAAGTTCAGTGCGCAATTATAATGGTGAACGGCCATTGGATAGCTGCGCGTAGCAAAAATTTACTTGATTATCACAAAATTCAGACTTAGTGTAAGGTGTTGCCCCACATAACGTCTTCCAGCATTTGTACAACTGTGGACTAAAATATATCATGTGGCAGTTTGGCATTAATGGCGGAGTTGTGTCGGGATTGTCGTTTGATTTAGAGCACTTATACGGACTCGAACCATGCACCTATCCATTGTAGATATTTACTTAATAAGCTGAAAAAGAATAAACCTTAAATGGATGTAGCCGAACTTGAACAGCCACCTTTACAACGAAAATATGAAACTAATTTGTAATCGATGTTATCGGGTCTTAATAAGGCAATTTCGAACTTTCTGTGTATGAAGTTAAGATCTGTTATGCACATTGCTCGTATCGCTTTTTGTTATATTACAGGCTTCAATAGTTTGTGAAGATTATCGAATCTAGGCACCAGATTCCCGTTAGCTGGGCTCACAATACTACTCACTTAGCTATAAGACACCAAAATAAACACAGTCTAATAGTTGATTTTGAATCCTTTTGGGTCAGAAGGGCTGAGGGTATGGAAAAAGCGTCCGCATCAGGTAACATCATAGGCTTGTTTCAAATTATTCATGCAACAGGTCCGAGAGGATTTAACCACAGCGAATCAAAAAATAATTGAAATAAAAATCTGTTAACTGATGATATGTGTCGTCTTGATATGTTGGCTAAATACTTCAAAAAATTAGATTTCCTTGGCACATGCATCTGCCTTAATCCCTGAAAGTATGTCTATCAATAATGTGGAACGCTCATCTAGACCAACCTACAGATTTAGACATACGCAATGCAAACTTGTGTTTAAAATACCACAAAACTGCAGGTCCCAATAATCTACTTCTGACCCTATTTAAGAATGATGAAAATTACTATAGTGAATGATGAAATCGCTTCAGTCGTTAAAAGTGAATCAATTATTATTGCTGTCTTCAAAAATAGCAATCAGAATTTGTAGGATAACCATCGTAGTACAAGCTTGACTTCTGTCATTTTTATGTTACTTTCTTCAAATATCTTACACCGTCTCAGCGTTTTACATGAATCAACAAATGAAAATCTGGATTCTAGACTGGACAAGTAAGCACGAAACGAATGTGCATGAGATTATACTTTCCGTTCATGCTGCCTTTGGTTTATCCTTCTGGTCACAACGGAACTAATTTGTTACTAGGTTCGCAAAACCTAATACATACTTGCATATATATTAGTTCTTCGCAATAAACAGTATTTAACTGTAATATATTGAATTGAATGATGTCATGCTTACCGCGAAATGTGATAACTGATATCGATGAAGGCCAGAGTGTATGGTTTAACTGGAGTAACAGGTGTTCGGAAATTGTTGTAATTCTCAATTTGGGTGAACTTTAGCATAAATTTATATCCATCAGGTTGGTATCATGTACCGACTCGGAAACCATAGTGTTAGTATCCGGTACTCATCGATTTCAAAAAAGGTATCAGTTACTAACACAATGGCCATAGTGTTAGTATCCTTTACAGACTCGGTATATATATTATATAGTGTGAGTTAGCATTGAAGTCGTATTGTCGTTGACTTCAGATTATGTTAGCTTCACTATTACAGGTTTACACATTCGTCTAGGAGATTGTACCGTCCTATTATTCCACATTCTTCTACCAA
>JAQBSW010007802.1:0-38297 GCA_029291075.1 Eudiplozoon nipponicum | reverse complement strand
AGTATCTATACATGTTGTTGTCCAAATAGTTTATTCAAATAATTTTACAGAACTTAATGCAAAAATAATTCATGTGCTAATAAGCTTTCCAGCTTATTGTAAATGAAGTAGCATTCTAAATATACCTCATGGATTATGCTAAAATCGAAAGTGATGTAATACCTACTGACTTATCTAAGGCAATACTGTTCACCGCGTTCTTAATCAATTGACCTTAATAAACAGAATACTGGACATTTTGTATTATCAACACTATATATATATATATATATACATATATATATATATATATATATATATATATATATATATATATATATAAGAGCGAGAGAGCAAAGAGGGCTCGATTTTTTTTCTTCGTAAAATATAAATAATTAGCATGCCTATTTAACAAACTGTCGTTGATTTACTTATGCATTCTACTATTGTATTATACCATAGTTCAGAGAACAATGAGAAAATAGTTAGTCGTGTAAATGAATAAAACTGTCGCAAACTGGATGACGGACAGGTAAGTTAATTATAGCAACATTGTTGCTTAGCTAATTTAGGAAACTTGAATTCCTGATTGATTTGCAGGCTGCTGGATAGGCTGGCAGGATATTAAAGCCGATTGTTAGATACATGATTGTTTATGACGTGATACAGTGGAAGCGGCATGGAAGCTGTATTGCTTATGTTACCTTGCACTAATGCTGACTTGGCCATAATGGTGTTGTGTAGAGATTTAATTTGCCTCCCTTTGTGAGTTATCTTGATAAATATAGTCATAGTAACCAAGTTCGCGCTCTCTCTCTCAATCTCCTCCTCTCTCCCTCCTCTCTTTCACACTTCTGTGAGTTATCTTGATAAATATACTCATACTAGCCAGGTACTATCTCTCTCTCTCTCTCGCTATCTCTATCTCCCTCTCTCTCTCCATCGTAAATCTCACTAATAATTTGTGTGTAAAATATTTTTTTTTCGTTATTTATATTATTTTTTCGCTTATGATTATATGGCTTTGAAACGTTAGTCACTTATGTATGATGATGATGATGATGATACATGAATGTAGTTAATTTAACCGTTTAAATGTCTTCCGTAGATATTAACAATTTTCATAACCCATGACGTGATACGGTGAAATCCGCAAGGAAGCTGTGTTGCTGATGTCGCCTTGCCCGAATGCTAACTTGGCCATAATGGTGTTGTGGAAAAGGTTTAGTTTGCCTCATTTCTGTGAGTTATCCTGATAAATTTACTCATAGTAGCAAGGTTTTCCTTCTCTCTCTACCCCTCTCCCTCTCTCGTAAATCTAAATAATAATTTATCTAAATTCACTTATATACTTTTTTTTCACTCCTTATGGTTATATGGCAGTGAAACATGAGTCACTTGACTTTTGTGTGGCTGGAAATGATGATGATGATGATGATGATAACCCATGGATTAAATTAAGATACATTTTTCATTATAATCAAGGTTGCGGTCTTGATATAAACACCTGACCCACTAATTACTAACATATGTCAGTATAAACTAAGAATCGTATAGTGTAGAAAATTCATCCAGTAGACCGGTATCGTCCTTATTGGGAACTTATCATGTACAGTTAGTATATAACTGAAATTGTGTGCAGTGTAGTGTGCGGTAGGATGGCTCAGTTGTTAGAGCACCAGATTCTGAAGCAGACGTGCCCAGGTTCGAATCCTGCTCGCGGCAATTCTGGCCAGTACATGACGCGTTCCCAATAAGGAAGAAACCGGTTTACTGGATGAATTGCTATTACTACACTATACAATTCTTAGTTTATACTGACATATATATGTAATTAATGGGTCAGGTGTTTATATCAAGACCGCAACCTTGATTATAATAATTGTTATCACCACCCGCGCAACCAATGTTCGTATAATTATAAAATAAACTTTGTATAAATTCCGCCGTTATTTTATTAAATAAGCAGTAAAATAGATCTATAGCCACCGTCGAGTTGGATTATAAAGGACTGGCTCGCCTTTCACGATGAGTTTAACGTATAACGATTCTTTGTAGACAACTTTTCGTAAAATTGCTTTAAATTATGCACAATTGGGCTATTCTCATGCTAATTGTCTTCTCGTTGTGGATTTGACCGCATTTTTCTTGTACAGGACAATTGATAGCACTCGTAGGTCGGTAAAATCTGGAATGTTGTACATTTTCAGGTGCGCTGATTATTGGCCTTGATTGATGGGTTCTCACTTTTACCTTCTTTTTTAAGCCTTCCATCAGCTGATTGTCTGAAAAGGACGTTGGAACATATCCTGTATAAATTTATTTTTCCATTTAAATATCTGTGTCAAAACCATATACATATCCTTACACACACACACACACACATATATATAATAAATTAGCAATTTTTTTCTTTTTATGTGAATATTATTATTTACTTACTTACATTTATATATATATATATATATATATATATATATAGCATATATACCCACATCTTTTATAAAATATCCACTTATATATGCGTGGTATACACTTATGCATAGAGAAATCAGCATATGTAAGCAACCATATAGTTCTTCCTTCGGATATCTTTTAAATATCTATATATCCATCATATATATATATATATATATATATATATATATATATATATATCTTATTTATGCTCACATTTTATTTGATATATAAATATCAAAATATATACATATACATGTCTACGCACAATACGCACAATTTACTATAATTATTACCAAATGACCTATTTCTTACTCCGTCTAATCTGTTCCAATTTCTATCTCAAATTCGTAATCGCGGTCTCTTAGTTGGATTTATTTTTAACTCTGATTCCTCCAATCTACGTTTCCTTCTATTCGAGAAAGATTCGTTTGTTCGTAAAGGTTTCCGCAATTTGTGGTCGTGTTATTTTGTTAGAGCATTCAGCCTGCCTTCAATCATTAATCATTCTTCGTTTTCATGTTCTTCTTTTGTAGTTGAAGAGTTCTCGGAAATTTTTTGGTGTGCTGATGTTATTTTGGTTACAGTGATGTCAATGAAGATCATTATGATTATGATAAGAAAAATGATGATTTATATTTAGTTTCAATGTAAGTCAACGAGTGTAGAAGTTGGCTAGTATATGCACTAGCATATTGATAACAAGAGGATTTGAATTGACTGATCTGTCCATTAAGAGATAAATAGAATTAATTACATTATGATATTGGATCAGCAAATAAGGACCGCAGGTTTACTTTTTCACATATTTATTTTTCTCGACTAATACTGGATAAAGTTGCGCTTTTATGCTTTATAAATTGATTACTGTGCATATTTCGTCTGTGCTAATAGTGGCTGTATTGTTCTAGTGGGTTCTACTTTCAGAAAATTAGAAAACGCAATAAATACGATTTCTGGACTATGCAATTGATTGCATTTATTGACTACTTTGTGTTAAACTGAAGCCAAACCGTGACCTCAATGCAGCTTTTAGCGTTGCACTTTATATTTCTCGCAAATGATCGCTTCTTCGCTTTATAATTTTGTTTACATTTTATTTAGCTAACCCATGGTGTATAATAGACAAGCCTGTCTACACTTTCTGTGGAGCGTTTGCTTATATGTTTATTTTATTTTTCGGCCAAAATTCACTTTTATATCTTTGGCCCTATCAGTCTCTAATCTGGTGTTACAAACATTCTGCTGAATTTATTTTGAATCATCTGCTTATCGATGTTGTGTGTTGTCACTTGGTAAACTACAGAACAGCGTGTAATTTAGCATTGAATTACTTTTTTTTAGGACTGGGATCGATTCATAAATTGAATAGAACAAATTGTGCATTGCCCGTGTTGATTATTTATCAAATGTTCGTACGTCACTGGAAAAGTATTTATATCCAAGTTTAGTTTTTAGCATCGGGCTTCATCTTTCTGCTGATAGGCTTCCTGCTGTAATTGTCGTTAAAGCCAAATAAATCTGTGTAGTGCTTCTCTATTGCACAGATATCCTCTATTTGGAAGGCAGTCTATTTTGTCTGACAAACGTGCTACCAATCTCGTGGTCATGTAGGAGGAAAGCGATTGACTACGTTGCCTGCTTTATACTTCACCATAATTCACTGAACTACGTCCATGTTGCTTTTGATGGTCTTTACAGGGCTCGGTTTTGGCGGTACGTTTTAGTCACGATACCGCTATGTAAGTATGAGCTCAAACTACCTGTCATGAATAAGTTTACGTCATTTTTATTTGTCATTCGCTGGTTCAACAATTTATAGATAACTCATTGCTTCCTATGACGTGAGACCAGTTGAAATTTACCCAATTGTTTAGTTCAGGTCCGCATACTTGATTTAAATAATGTTTGACATTATTATTAAACGAGCGTAGGTTGAGCGTTCGGTTATATCAAATAGTCAAATCATATTGGTACAAACACCAATCCCATTACATTTCTCAGTATAAATGCTATTGTATAGTTTAGAAAAGGCAATTCATCCAGTAGACCTGTTTCGTCCTTATTGGGAACTCATCACGTTCTTTCTAGATTTGCCGCGAACAGGGCTCGAATCTGGGCACGTCTGCTTCAGAATCTGTTGCTCTAACCACTAAGCTCCTGGCTGCATTTCACACAAAATGTTTTGTTATATATATATATATATATATATATATATATATATATATATATACATAACGGGACAGGTTTTTACATCAAGATCACAACCTTGATTTAAATAAATATTTGGCATAGTTTAAATTACCAAAATAATTGCGCTTCTTTTTACTTATTTAACCTGTAGTCCGGTGAAGGCAGTCCACGTCAGTTGTCCATGCGCCAACAAAGCCCAAGTACTTCTAGCAGTCAATCGAATCAAACTCACACTTCGAGCTCGTTGAGAGCGGCTGGAGGCCGTGCATTAAGTAAAGCACGAGCATCCGGCCAACAGGCTAAGGACAGTCTACTTGCCGCGTTGACCCCAATTACAGCACAAATGATGGTAATGCGGCGGAGTGTACAGGCAGCTACAAATACCACTGGTAATATTGCAGGAAGTTCACAAATCTCATCACGGAACACAAAAGAAACAACGCCGACTTGCCAGGTATTATTTGTTTTTTTATTTTATATATACATATATATATATATATATATATATATATATATATATATAAACTTTTCATGTCCAAGTTATATAAACATTGGTGTGCAAGAGAAGTTCTATTGTAAATGATAGGCGTCAATGTAAAACAGTTTTTATTATTTGCTTTGTAGTGCGTGGATGGTAAATTATGCATATAATTGCGTACGCGAAAGAGAGAGCACGTGAGAGAAAATATGTTGACTTATTATTTGAGCCAGTCCATTAGTCTGGCATTCGTTTTGACCCAGTGCATACTTTATTTAGCGAAGGCGATTTCCTGAATTAACTGTCTGTCTGATCTATTCTGCTACTTTGACCATTTACCTGCAGGCTTTCGAGATTAATAAACTGTACTCTAGTATAACTATACGAATATTGGTTGCGCGGTTGGTGATAACAATTATATAAATCCAGGTTGTGATCTTGATATAAACACCAGTCACTTTAGATGCATGTATTTGGTCATTATAAACTAAGTAGTGTATATTGTACAAAAGGTAATTCATCCAGTAAACCGGTTTCGTCCTTATTGGGAACTCTTAATGTTCTGTTCAGAATTTTCCGCTTGTACGCTCAGTGCCTATCTCTTTTTTCCTATGATCGGTACTCCTCAATAGTCTCGGAATACGCATTGATCTTAAAGTGTATCTTCCACCTAAACGAAATTCGGTGTTACTTAAACGCCCAACTTGAGTATTCGCGTCGCTCATGTTTGCTATACTTATCAAAGAGCTCAGGTCGCAGTAAAGAGCGTCTGCTGTCGTCAGAGATGCAATCGGTGGGAACATATGCAGATATGACGCAAAATCAACGCTGGTTACGCCATAAATGGGTTCATTAGCAGGTCTGTCTTTTCTGAACTTTTTCCCCTGCTATTAGTTTAGCAAGGATTTTGTGTTAAAAACTAGAATCTGCACTGCATGTTTTAAGCCTTAGTTTGCAAAGCCAACCAATATACTTAATCATGGTTTCGTTCTTACAATACGCCGTTTTAACTGATTGATAGTCTTATTTAGTTATACGAGAAATATAATAAATAATCTTCAACATATTAGTTTTAACAAATAGTAACTTTTAAGAATTTAGTGTGAGTTGCCTAAATTTGGTACGAGTCTGCGACAAAATATTCCAAGTAATATTGATTTGTGTCGGCTAGGATGTAAATCAGCCATTCAGCATGTAGTGTTTTGTACGTCTTCATGGTTCGTTCTGATCCGTTGGTTCTGTCCATTGCGGATGCTGGCCAACAAAGTTAAAATTTGCGTGATTAAAGATAATTGCCGGTCGAAATTATCCTGCGCCACTACTTAAAATCTTAATTTATTTTAGTATAATAATGAAACCGCTTTTACCAATAATTTGGTATGGCTATGCTTCTTGAAACGATTTTTGGCAATTTTGTCATCAACGTTTTGTCTAGTCTGAAAAATAACGGCATTAAGACCAGATTCTTCACGACTTTGTCTGATATAGTTTTATTCATTATTTTTCTATGAATAGTTTCTGAATAATAATAGTAAGTTTCTCATTATATGTTCTGGTTTTCCCAACGATAAAATGCGTTTATATCGACGAAATTTATATTATCTTATGTTTAATAATGATTGTTATTAGCGTAGAATTTAGCTAACCTGTGTGCGTTTATGGTGTATGTGTGTATTGATTATTAGTTTCTATCATCCACTTGACTTATGTAGACATGTGAACGTTTGTGTGTGTGTGTGTGTGTGTGTGTGTGGTGTTATGGTGGGTTTTTGCATAAGATAGACCATAAGTGTTTTCATTTGTTTTTGCGCTGTCCGCTTTTTGTTATAGTAAATAATAAAATAGCACCTAACAAATCGGCTGATGTAATTTTGTATTTTATGTAACTGCTCTCGACTACGTGCTATTTTGTAATTGTCCGATGGCATACCAACTTAATCGACGCCAAAGTTTTCGCAGATTTGTTACCATCTATTGCTAGTTTGCTTATTCTTTCGGAATAAATATTGTAGGTAGTTTCACAAAGTTGTATGCTTTATGTGTGGATGTATACATATGCACCTATATTATTTCTGTATATTATGTTTACTTCAAAGCGAGTTCTTGATCAACGACATGTATATTGCCGTCTTTCCCGACTTTGGGTGCATTTTACTTAATGAATTGTATTGATCTGTACGTTCTTCTGCCGAAAAATGTTATGCCTAATAAATTTATAAATAGTATACGAATTTTCTACACTTATATTTTTGGTCGCGTTAGAATCTACAGTGAATTATCGCGCAACTTTATCACTATCACTGGTGTCCATCAGGGATGTTGGGTTTCTCCATTTTTGTTTAATTTTCTAATAGTCGCTATTATGAGCTATATTCTTTCATACGTCTACGATCCAAGTGTGGAAGTTCTACCCGCATGCAATACTGTATCATTATTTAATCTTTCTGCCTTTCAGTATGAAATTATCACTCACTAAATGAAGATAATTCTTCAGAATAACGCATCACTAACTTCAAATCTACAGCTTCAAGGTGAAGATTTGGACTTAGTTGACAGATATGAATTTCTTGGTAGCTGTATCGATTACTCAGGCAATTTGATTAGCAAGGTGAATATGTGAACCAGGAAATACAGAGCAGCATACTCCAACCTTTGGAGACTGAAACGCATTTTGTCGTTGTGGCTGTTGTATCCTCATGACAGAACTCGTTATTCCGCCTGATCTTCTGTGTCGCTAGACTTTTCAAAATTAGGCCGTACAATGTCCTGAGGTCAAGATATTTATTCCACACCCTCACACCCCGTCCAACCTCCCCGTCGCCTTACCAATTCTAATCCGGTGACTGGCTGGGATAGTAGAAAAGCTAGACCAGACATTAGTATTCGCGTTATCATTTTATTAATTAAGCCTTATCGCATCCTCACCAACAAATAGACACTCGAATGACCAAAAATCCGCAGTAACTTTGTAGCAAGCAGGTTAAGGCGTCCTTGTTGACATAAACTTTTCTGCAGCTCAAAATTGGTTTATATATATATATATATATATATATATATATATATATATATATATACATCTACACGTGTGTGATTTGCATATTCCTATGAATTTTTTTTCCATGCATATTCAACAGTAAGGCACTCATATATCGACGTGATTTAATGCTGTCAATGAACACGATGAGGATGCGGATGGATTGGATCTATATCATGAAACATTTATTGTGCCCATATCGATATTTTAGTTCCTGGGCACTAAACTGGATGATAGTAATTCATAGCTGATGACCTTGAGACCATGAAAGAGGCGATCACATATCCTATCACGGAATCGCCGTAAATCTAGTGACTTTTTCACTGTTAGTTTTACAGAATGTGATAACATTTTGTTTGAATGTGTTAATTACTGGCATTAAATTAGACTTATAGCCAACAGGTATTAACATCCATGTCATTCTCTTTCTCTGCAGCTATTCTGTCTATTGCGTGAATAATAGAAAAATGTACTTTATTAGAATACAAATTGAATTCTATTGTTAGATTTGTACGCATGGCAACGTGTTATTCTCTGCTTTTTATCGTGTTGTAAGTACAGATCTTTGGCAGAGAGTGAAACAAGAATTTTTCACGCTTAATTCTGCCTGTTAACTTTGCATGTCTCAAATTGATTGATTGGCCTGTTGGATCTAGTGCTAGCAGCAAACCTTCTTTTTATTCATCCACAAAATCACTTCATTATTTTATTTTGTTTGACTTTGGGTGCGGAACATCAGGTCAACAAAAAGGAGATAAGCAGACGAGATAAATAATGAACATGATAAAATAGCAGCGTTGTAGACAGCAATTTTTTTCAAAATTTTTATTCTGTTCTCAAATGTATCCGTATGTCTATCCATCAAGCTTTAAATCAATTTATTTATCTAACTATTACAATATTTTTGATTTTTACTATGTGGGAGATTATCGGACAATATGCTGAATCCTGCGTACATGTATGTATGTATGTATGTATATATTTATGTATGCATGCATGTATGTATTTATGTATGTGCTTGCATATGTGTATGCATGTGTTTGTATGTATGTATTCAAGTTTATGTCTGTATTTGTATGTATTATGTACGCATAAATGAATGCATAAGTTTGTATATAGTATCTATATATGTATGTTTGTATGTATGTATGCATGTATTTTTGTATGTGTATCTGTATGTTTGTATGTAGGTATGTACGCATGTTTGAATGAATGAATGCATGAGTATATATGTATGTGTATCTGTATGTTGATGTGTATGAGTATGTGTCTGTGTATATATACATTTATGCATGCATACGTATTTAGCTAACCAAACCGAAAGAGATTCTATTATCTATATATTTTATTTTTGATACTGTGTGTTATTCTGTGAGTCTTATTTTTTAGTTTTGTCAGTCATTTCCATTTATCTCGTTTAGTTTGTTATGCGATACAATTGTTTATAAGCTATGTTGTAACAAGTTTGCTTCTTGCGCGGAAAATTTTTGGGAATATTTTTGCTTACGAATGCCTATTTTCGAAGAAAATCTATTATTTTTAATACTCAGGTTTACGATTTTATAGTAATATATTTAAGAATATCAGTATATCTGTATTTTCTTTACTTGATTAATCTTTTAATATTTATTCATCCTAACTTTATTTTCATTGTCGTTGTATTGTAAGTTTGCTCAGGTTTTACTATTTTTAATTGTGTGTTTTTTATGATGTATATTTTAAACTTGAATTGACCTGTTGATATGGCTCATGTTTGAAATTGCTAGAAGTTATAATTCATATATCTTATGCATTTTAACAACGAAATTATGCTTCTTCAGTTTGTATACGTTGAGAGCTTGGGCCTGATAACCGGGTTAGTTTAACTGTATAATTGACAACTAACTAATCAGTTTCATTCGACCTCTTTCGCTCATAGATTGCCGAAAATGCTTGCTATTTTCAATTACCCTTATCAGGTATGGATTTTGCGCAGGGCGACTAAGTGACTGATATAGCTAATTATGTCTGAAATGTAGTTCATTCGGCAGTTCCAGCATCCACCAGAGTTGTCTCGATAACCCGGTATTGTGGATGTATAAGTGGTTTTCTTAAAGAATTTCTTCAAGCAACTGAATCAACGTAGGTTAACTAGTTGTTGCGTGAATAGCAGAGATTAGCGGACAAACACAGCGGTAGGTTTCCAGAAAATACTCGTCATAAAAGAGTTACAATTTGTTTGTGCGACTGTAAATTTCATAATTACCTGATCTGTTTTGTGACTGAAATTGTTTTTGCCAAGTTATTTTTTGGGGAAATGTTTTTTAAGATACTTTTGACTGTGTCCTTTACCAGTCCACAGTACGCCACATGTCTTAGGAATAATCGAATAAAGCAAGTGTAATGCTATGTACAATTAACTAAGTGAAACTAAATCGACTGAATATTAATTTAACCTTTATATGTGTTAGACTATTTGTTTTATACTCACCATGTAAAATTACGCAATTGGAATTTCCCTCACGTTGTAGGGTTTGAGCCCAAATAAATCAAATACACTCTTACTAACCTCATACTAATCTAAAATTAAAATTACATGAACCATGCACGTGTGAAAGTTCACTCAACCCTCTCGAGTTATGCTTTGAACTGGTTTGTTTAATAGCATCTGTTGATATTTCATTAGATAGGCACACGTCACGTTTGTGCAGTTGTGTGTGTTCATAAAACTCATAATTATTCTTTGAAATTTAATTAATGAACATGTACATCAATGTAAATGAAAATGCAGTCAATTGATGCTTATTTACCTTTTGCACGCATCTGACTTATCATTTTATCATGGAGCTAACAATAGATAGTGGGTGTGTATAGTGTGTGACAGGGTTGCTCAGTGGTTAGAGCAACAGATTCTGAAGCAGATGTGCCCAGGTTCGAGCCATGTCCGCGGAAAATTCTGTACACTACGTGATAAGTTATCAATAATGACTATTAGACCATACATTTTTTTGTTAGCGCTTCCTTCAGGTGGAATGTCTTTCGACCTAAAGCTCTGACTAGTCATCCCCAATCTTTCATTATTGAACAGATTCTACGCCACCTGGTGGAAGTGATATTACGTTGAAGCTGTGTGGGAGGATTCTGATCATATATATATATATATATATATATATATATATATATATATATATATATAATGTCAGTATAAATTAATAATTACATAAAATGGCAAACACAAGTCAACAATTAAATCGATATTGTCCTTATTACGACCTTGCTAACTACTTTTCTGTATTTGCTGCGACAAGTACTCAAACCTAGCACATTTCCCTCCTTGTATTGCACTCATCCACTGTGTCACTCATGCAATGCTCTACACAATTTTCATTCATATACATTTTATATATAGACTCGTATGTCCTTTTTTTAAATCTATATACCTTTAACGATAAATTTGACCTGAAATGGATTGAGTTTTGTCCTCATTCGCAGCTTTTCAAGTAATTACATATAATTAAGATGACAAATCTGTTGTAAATCGGATTAGTACGTGAGGCATCAAAGACAGTCAAAACAAGTTGATGTGCAATAAAGCCACTTTATTAGTTTAACCTGATTAATATGCTTCCGGTGCGTAGTTAATATCTGTTTCATTTAGTCTTTTACTATTATTCAACGAATTTTTTATTCTCCATATATTATAATACCCTAGATGAATTCCCTATTCTACATTATACAAAGCTTAGTTAATACTAACAAATTTGTATATATATACATATATATATATATATATATATATATATATATATATATATATATATATATATATATACGATTGGTGTTTATATCGAGAATGCGACCTTGATTTAAATAATTGTTAGCACCGCCCGCGCAATCAATACTCGTTTAATCGCTATATCCTGATTTGGTTAGCTATCGCTTTCTGTGGTCGTATTTATATATAAAGATCCATGTCTACCGTGTAGAGTTTGTAGAAGAGCCATTTGCCATTTATCAAAATTAGCCAGATCTCTTCATTGGACTCATCGAAGACAAGCAACGTCTACTTTAAATTCAATGAATGTATAGTGGCGGATGTGTAAGCGTTATTCAATTTTATTTTTTCCTTTGTCATAGTTCGCCCATGTCTGCGCAATCTATATTAAAAGTCAATAATAATTGTGTTCTTTTAGTTTGAGAAAAGTTTGCGAAATCATTTCTGTTTCAACTTACTAGATTCTATCTGACATTAGGTCGGAAATTCGTGAATCTCTGGATCAGCTCAGCAGAAGGCAATTAGAAATATTGGCCTTTTGTGTTAGGTCCAGTTTTCAAAATACTATTCACTGACATATTTTACTGCAAGCGATATTTTGACCCTTCTCGGTATTAGTGGGAAACTGACGCCTTATTATTCATGTAGCCGTAATTTGATATTACTGTATGCCTAACACGCAGTTTTAATTTGGTATTAACGGAATGAGAGCAAGTGGGTCAGACATTAAGGTCAAGTTTCAGCTTCTGAATGGAATATTGGACGTTGGCGCTTAAAATCTAGAGGCTCCAGCTTGATGGTACACGACAACCGTGGTTGTCAGACCAATTAAGATAAAGGATACTAATTAAAGAATCTCAATTAAAATTTTGTTGGCTAATGTACTTTTACAACCCAATCATAATTATAATTATTGATGTTCGGAATGAAGTTCAAGACTGAACCCGATTGCATCCTGGTTCCAGTTTCGTCCGCGGTAGTTCTGGCGGCTATTTGGTGAGTTCGCAATTAGGACTAGACCGGCCTAATTGACAAATTGCGTTTGCTATATGTTGTAACATTTAGTCTGTACTGACAAAGTAAGTACAATAAATTCTTTCCATTATATTTTAATTCAAAATCGTTTATCCTCACGGCAGAGTGTATGTCTTATAGAGCCAAATCATGTATGTCTAGTTGGAACTTTATATGGAAAGTGGGAATTACCTGCAGGAAATACTTACCAAAATATAATTTGAACCAAATGTACCCTTGTTCAAGGTCCATTCGCGAAAATTCTGGAAGGTACTTGACGATTATCTATTAGTGACGAAACCAGTTTAGTTGATGAATTTTATTCTCTATCTGATCAGATTTTAGATTTTGCCATTATATATATATATATATATATATATATATATATATATATATATATATATATATATATAATCCTTACTTTTAACTCAATTAATGTTTTGTAGATACACGGCCGTGTGGCATGAGATTTTAATGCTGAATCTTCGTCTGCGTGTTTGTATAAAGACAAAGTCAATTTGGTTACATGCTCTGATTTCTATCATATCCGCTTTAGTTGCATTAAATGGTATAAATGGGCCACTAAATTGTGCAACAAACAGTATTTAACTGTAATAAATTTTGGAATGTTTGTCCAGTTTTCTCAGTTACTAATCTTCTATTATGCAAATAAATTATGTGTATAACTACCTGTGCAATCAATTACATGCATCTTTAATATATTGAAATGAATACCTTCTAGTGATTTCTACCACTTCAAATAATAATATTCTATATCTGCTTGAGGTTGAGTCGCTACTAAAGAGCTACTTGTTCTTTACACTGTCGTTCTACCAGATTATATATTTGGATTGTTGACGTTTCCCTGAATTGGATTTTTACAGGTGAATTCAATGTAAATATTTTGTAGGCACACATTTATTTATTCATTGGTGTATACGAAAATATAACTAGATACAGGCGCCTGTTATTAGACAGCCTTTCTGTGTGTATACCACCGTGATAACAGAAAATGCTTTCAAATGCTGTAGGTATATTCTTTTATTTGTGCTGGCTATTGAATATTAATTAAAACAAGGTTGCGATCTTGATAGAAACAACCGTCCCAGTATTTACATACAATTGTCAGTATTAACTAAGAATTGTATAGTGTAGAAAAGGAAATTCATCCAATAGACCAGTTTCGTCCTTATTAGCAACGGACAGGGCTCGAACCTGAGCACGTCTGCTTCGGATAAATGGAAGTTTTCAGCTGGCAGCGACACACTGAATTAGATTGCGAAATTTGCAATTGCATTCTGATAAAGTCGAGATATGTATGCAGTCTAAATACTGTTTGTTGCGGAGAACTAATATATATGCAAGTATGTATTAGGTGTTGCGAACCTAGTAACAAATTAGTTCAGTTGTGACCAGAAGAATAAACCAAAGGCAGCATGAACGGAAAGTATAATCTCATGCACATTCGTTCGTGCTTACTGGCGACTCATCAGTAGGAGCCGGTATTACGCCCTTTAACCACTATATATTTTGGTCAAAGAATGTGTACCGTCCTATTATCCCACATTCTTGACAAAAATATATAGTGGTTAAGGGGCGTAATACCGGCTCCTATTGATGAGTCGCCAGTAAGTGAGAAACGAATGTGCATGCGATTATACTTTTCGTTCATGCTGCCTTTGGTTTGTCCTTCTGGTCATAACTGAACTAATTTGTTACTGGGTTCGCAACACCTAATACATACTTGTATGTATGCAGTCTATTGGTGAGATGTAAGCATCAATACATAAAACAGTCGGTTAGTTTAAATGGCCTGTTGATTCGACAGTCTTATTTTTCCTTTTCTATGAATAATTTTGCCGGTTGTGTTGACGACTAATTAAATTCATGCTCCATAAATTTACGACTGATATGGGTGACGCTGTTGTGCCATTACAATTTAGTTCTAGCGAGAGTAATAATTTCTTGATGTTGCCGTTAAAGATTTATACTATGCTAATTTTGATGGTGCAATTTTTTTTAGCTTGATTAATGGTGACAATGCTGAGGCTATTAATCATGGTTGTGTTGGTCTTAGAGCCTGGAGTTAAACTGTGCAATGCCAATGAGTCAGCTAATGAAACATGCTTCTTTTCGAAGCAGATGTTTTCATCTGTTAATAACAAAATGCATATATAGCGTGAATTGTACGACAGGCAGTAATCTTGTTATCAAAGTTAAATACCTCAAAGGCTTGAGTTTGCCACGGGCTATCACCCCTTCAATATTCGTATTTGTATCAGTTTTCGGTCGGCCACACTGTGATGTACTGATGCGTCTGTCCACTTATTTTATCTTTGTTCGTGTGTATGCTTGTTTTTTAAGTGTTTTATTTCTTCAGTGTGTTGTGAGCCCTTTTGATTGGGCAATAAATAAGTGAACAAGTGCCGTTTAGCAGGAGACTAAGCTGCTCTTATTTCGAAGTGTCTATTTGTTAGTTAGTTATGCTGTTAACTTGCACGTTAGCTGTCTGAAGTTAGGCATTTTTTGTAATTCACATATTCGCGTCACATGAGTATTTGCTTATGGGAGGACTCACAAATGTCTGTTGAATTAGTAGTAATGGCGTGATATTTTCCAGTTGAATGCATTATTTACTCTCAAATTTTAGTAGATGTTGGGCAGAAGACTTGCTTTTGCAGCCCTATTCTACTAGATTGAATTACGTAACAATACGTTCTTCATTTACGCATACGTAAAGCTACCCAAATCGATTGAAGACTTGTTGTAATCCTCCCGTACTAACCAAATAAAGATATTTGTAAAGTTTGTGTTATCGCGAAAAGTGTTAATTTTCTTAATAAAAATGTTGCACTAGCGTACATAAGATAACTGCCAAGCCTATTTAGTTCATTCAGTCGAACAACTTAGCGAAGCTACCATCAGTCGCACGTACTGAGGCGTTTCTTTCTACGGTGATCATCATTGCTCGACGCCAAACTGACATATAGTGGTGAAAGCCGCAAATATGAGTACGATTGCCGTCTATATATATTTTTATTTGATCCTCGTTAGTCAGTTGGCTGGTGTGTTCTGATGATGGCCGTGGTAGGCCGAAAAGAATCAGTACGTTCGTCTGCGGCAGGCTGAAAAAAATGGGATTGGTTTTTATCGCAAATACACAAACTATGTTCAACACTTTTTCACTACCGCCAGCGCAATAAATGTTTTTTAATTGTATATATGGAATTAGGTAAACTGTGGTATGTGAGGATTACTGCAATATTGAAATCAAAATTTTGTTGATTTTTAAATGCGTCCGGAACAGCAATTAACAAATGTATACATCATTGATAGGCGTGTATTTCAATCCATTAGGTTTGCTTATAGTTATTCGATTAATGTCACCTTAGTAAAATACACATGTGCTTATAGGTGATTGTGTGCGGGGAGGGGGATAGGGATACGTTTTTGTATACATTTGAGTATTAGAGACTAGATATGAAGACCGGATATTAGGAAGAAAATTAAAAAATACTTTTGGAATTAAAATAAATATAAATATATCTGTCTTTAATAAGGATACCGCATTTGCCACAAGTTTTGCTTTTTTCATGTGCATATTGTGTCAACCCTGAAGATGGGACAGGAAATTCTGTCTCGAAAGTTTGAAGAAGAATAGAGCAAAATCTTGTTCCAACGTCATTTTCAGACAATCAGCTGATAGAAGGCTTAAAAAAGAAGGGACAAGTGAGAACCCATCAATCAAGGCCAATAATCAGAGCACCTGAAAATGTAAAACATTCAAGATTTTACCGACCTAAGAGTGCTATCAATTGTCCCGCACAAGAAAAATGCGGTCAAATCCACAACAAGAAGGACAGCACTACACAAAAAGATTCAACATTTATGTATAAATATATGACAATATCTGTAAACATGCTGTAGTGACTGCATAGGAATTATACAGCCGACATTTACGGTCAAGTACAGTATATGCTAGACTACTGGAAGCATTGCGGTGTCTTCCTCGATCTTCTGTTTTTCGTCATGCTCTAATAATAATCGGAGAAGTTCGAAACGCGTCGGTACGAGTGACCGACAGTAGTCTTATTATGTTGTGCAACTGGTTTGATTCAATTGGAGTGCTATTTATATCATGCTCGAAAACTTAATTAAAATAAATGTTTTCACCATCCGCACAGTCACTGTATGTTTAATTGTATGACTTATATTTTTGTGGCAAAAAGTAAACGTTCGTGATTGGATAGAAATTTTGCATTCCACATTTCCTGTCCAATGCAATGTATGCGAGACTATTAGATGTGAAAGCCGCATATTTAATTTCGCTTAGATTTTACATGCATCACGGTTTGATTCTCGTTAGTCGGTTTGTCGCCGTGCTCTGATGATGATCATAGAAGTTTAAAATTCTTCAGTACGCGTGACTGTTGCTAGTCTTCGCATGTTATAAGACTGGTTGAAGACAATAGCGTTGTTATTCAACGTTACTTTTAGCTTATAGGTATTCTAACAATGATATTACACCGCCGATCCAAATTAATCG
Organism: Eudiplozoon nipponicum; assembly: GCA_029291075.1. Classification (NCBI taxonomy): domain Eukaryota; kingdom Metazoa; phylum Platyhelminthes; class Monogenea; order Mazocraeidea; family Diplozoidae; genus Eudiplozoon; species Eudiplozoon nipponicum. The sequence goes on along the minus strand of JAQBSW010007802.1, from coordinate 20,842 downwards.
ATTTAAAACTTTTCAGTTTTAGGTGGAGCTGGTCATAAGTTCATTTAGAAAGCCTGTGTACTTATTAATGTGGTGTGACAAATAGCCTTTTTTGTTTACAAAAGATATATTAAACAAAACAAGAAGTTTCTTTTCGTGTGTCTAATCGGTAATATTGTAGTGTGGAAAACACGAATATTACATAATAAAAACCATTGATTACGCGGATTGTGATAACAATTCCTTAAGTCACGTTTGCGAGTTTAAAATAAACACCAATCCCATTGTATCTAGACAGGCGCACCGCATAGAAGAACTACCACCAGTCACACGTAGTGATGTGCTTAAACGTTTTCGCACTTCAGCAGTTTTGCTATGTTGTACGACTGGCTGGATACAATAGGATTGATGATTATTTTTAGCTCGCAACTTTCATTTGTTGCATGTTTTTGCTCTCATGGACTAAAAAAGTTACATTATTTCGATGTCGGTTAATTCACTATCTGATGTTTCGAATTTTTGGATTCATTAATTGTTAGTGTTATTGCGAAACTTCGAAAAATATAATTACAGATATACATCAGATTTGAATAAATTCAGTGCGTAATATATACACGTTGTAATCCTATGCGTTTATTATTAGTATTTTCACTGCAAGCAGGTAGATTTTTTGGAAACTGTTTTACAGACTTTTAAGGAAATATTTGTGTAATTTAAGAAAAAATATCATTTAAGCTTTTAAAAACACTGGTTTATAAGTCTTATAGTGGGATATGATGTGGTAAATCTAGATCTCCGTTTAGTTATTTTATCCATCTATGTAGTTTTTGCTCTGTACCCGAATGACTTTACTAATGTTTGAGAACCTGTGTTATATATATATATATATATATTTCCTAGTGGAAGAAAAAACACACTAATAACATAGTGGATAAAGGACATTTATTTCGAGATTACTAAACATCGCTCTACAATCTTTCATTTATATACATTCTGGGTTTTTAATTGATTATGCTAGTGGTAACAAATCTGACTCGCTTTTACTTTTTTTTCTTGTTTTGGCTAATTGGTAAAGCAGGTCCAGATTATTCCTATATCAATTAGAATATATAAATAGATATGGCACAATGTTTAGTATTCATATCACTGATATAATGTTCTTTCTTCCTGATTAGAAAATATACTGTCTTCAATAATGCAAAAGGCATGGACATTGTAAGAATATATATATATATATATATATATATATATATATATATATATATATATATAGAGCCTAATTAATTGCTTTTTGGATAAAAACATAATAGAATAATTGATACTAAGTCTATTGTGGATTATTAAGGAAATTTATTTCGTGTTTACTTTTCTGCACAAACAGGATTCTTCAGATATAAATTTTATTGATTTCCATTTGGTTGCCTGATCGGGTACTGGTCTGATTTTGAGTTCAATCTTTAATTATTTGCAGCAGCCGTACGAGTGGTTTGATGTTAATTAATTACTATTTTGCGAGTGTGTATCTGTGTGCGATTATTGACGGTTCTCATGGTATGACTAGGTAATTCTTTAAATTATTTTGATATTTTGTCGTTGTATTACGCGTAACCTGGTCTTTTTCTTTTTAGCTATTGCATGCACGAATGTTTTTTTCCGCGCATGCTGTCTATTCAAATTGTTCCTCTGTTGTGCTGATGTGTGCTCTGGTAACAAGACAGGGTGTGTATGTTGCGGTAGCCATCTCTTTACTAGTTGTACAGTCTCTGGTGTTAATAATAATGTTGATATCGTTTGTAAGGTTGTTTCTACATCAGCCTGCTTACAGTTCTGTTGAATATATGATAATGCTGATGCAAATGATGATCCAGTTAGGCTGGATACTGGAATAGTGTTGCCTGGTGTAATAATTCGTGGTCATTCAAATACAATCTAATTTTTGCGGCATTTAGGTCAGTTGCATTTCATTTCATATAGGGGGCTTCGTGTCGATGTAATAATTTTTGCAACTTCTCTTTTTTTAAACACAGTAATGCTTGTGTCACGTTGACAAATATTTTCGGAACATGGTGTATTTTGTTACGATGCATTTAAAAGCAATTTATTGTACATCCAACGTATGTACTGCTATATATTTCTTGAATGGTTGAGCAGTGCGAGCTTCAACTGTTGAATCTCCGCGATTTGCATTCGCGAGTTGTCGCTTTGCACGATCAGTTTCGCAAAGATCTGATTGATCCCTTTTCTCCAAGTACGCGTTGAGTTTGTCTTCTTAGTGACTGGGTGCGTACTCGTCCCTTTCTTCGGAAGGCTTCAACATCGTTAAAACCAGCCACTGGAAATGAGGTACGATCTAACGAATAGATACATGGTATCAACACTATGTTTGCCGAGTCGGTACATTGTACCAACAAAATGGTAAAGTTCACCAAAATTAAAAATTACAGCTCTGAACACGTTACTCCAGAACATCCTTGATAGCTATCAGTTATCGCCCAGCTAAATAGGTAAGAGTTCGCACACTATTTCATTTTAACCTGAAAACTGTGTGTATGTTTGTATGTATGTGCGCGTTTTCAACTTACTGTTTGTTTTTTTGATAATGTACGTTTAATTCAAATTTATCCCCCTTGATTTCCAAAACATTGACCACAGAATGTTCCAGATATTACAGTCGTGTTCAGTTCTGGCGAAAAGAATTGGCCTTCTTAACTGTGCTGTACATATCTGGCTTACAATATATGTACATTAACCATGCATGTTTTATTTCTCAATTGAAATTACATATTTGGTTATTAAGCATGCACACTAACAAATGTACAATTCTATAATTACTGAGCCAATTTTTTAAAGGATATTCGGCGCTATTATTTATCAGTTAATATTTTCTAACACTTCAGTTTATTTTAAAGCTCTGTACATTTATTGTAAGCAATTTTTATCTGTTAAAAATTAAAATTGATTCCTCAATCTTAAAGTAGCTTATTACTACTTATAAGCATAATGCCTGTCTTCTTTGATTGATGTGTGTCATCTAGGTTTGTATTCAAATTTGTAGACTAGACGGCATACATCTTTGCGCACAGTGAGAGTATTTCCGCGTTATTTTTTAATTAAATTACATTTTATACTCGACAAATGGATGGATTAATATTGTAGAGTTGAACAAACTTTGATCCTTACTTTAATGTCATTTGTTCTCATCGATCTTAGTCGGCGTACAACACTCTCGACAATGGCGATAATCTTTCTAGTCTTGGCACAAGCGAGATTACATCCACGACAAAAAGTAAAATAACCCCACATAAAGCGGACAGTCTTCGCAACCTTCTACATCAATCTACTTCCACGACTTCCTCGCATCCCCAGAACAATATTCGAGCTCTCAGCGTACAAGTAGCGTCAAACTCAGCAGCGTCCTCTCGTTGTGAATCTCCGGCCAGACTTCGGCTCCTTAGTGGCGTGGGCGTTAACGGCATGAAGAATTTTGTTGGAGCCCCATCAACTGGTGGAGCAGATAAGAGAAAAAAGAAAGAGAAGCAACATACGTCGGGCAACACAGGAGGAAGTCTGACCGACTTGATTACTAGCTCTGGTGGTTCAGTATCTGTTACTTCTCCCTCTACTACTGTTGGTGGGGTAATGAGTAGTAGAGCGAAAAAGGCAAAGAAAACAGCCGCCAGTGCTGCCGCAAAACTTTTAAGAACGGGAAGGTTAACGACAACGGCAAACACCATAGATGCTCAGTCTCCGCGCATGCCTCATGTAAGAGAATCGGAGTTAATGAGTTTAGTAAGGCATTCATAAAAACAAGCCTATTAACATCAACATTTCATGAATTTAACGTTTGAAATAGGGCAATAGTTAATTGTGCGAATGGTAAAAAAGATTACTGAAATCAAGTTAGCGGACTGGAGACAAGCATCAATCGTATTCTTCTAACCAGTAGCTTAATATAAATAGACTATCGTGCGCATTTGTTTCGTGTTTACTGGCAAATCATCATTAGAAGCCGGTGTTACGCCCTATACCCACTATATACCTGGATGAGGAATGGGTGAACAGTACAATTTCCTATACTACTGTTAAGCTGCAGTAGGAGAGCTAACTTCATATAGTCTTCGACAATGCGACTTCAAAGCAAACTCATTATATATATATATAAATATATATATATATATAATAGATACAACAAAGGTACCAACACTCTAGCTGTTGTGTCCGTGCATGATACCACCACTATGGTTGCGGAGTCGTTACATAGCAAAACTAATGCCGGTCACATGTGTTTCGACGACTGATTAAATACAATGGGATTGGAGTTTACTTCAAGCTCGCAAACTTGATTTAAATAATTGTTACCACCACACACACAATCAGTGATTGTTTAATTGTATTATCTATATATACGTGGCTAAAGATGCTAAAAGTTAGTGCCCGTGACTGCATAGAAATTGTGCAGTAGACTACTAGAAATAAGAACCGCATTTATAATTTTTCTTTCCATTTATATTCATGGCGGTTAAATCCTCGCTAATGGGTTTGCCGTCGTACTCTGATGATGGTCATGGATTGCCGAAACGCGTCATTACGTGTGACTGGCGGTAGTTTTGCTATGTTGTTCGACAACTGGATTGATTTTTACTTCAAGCTCGCAAACTTGATTTAAAGAATTGTTACCACCATCCACGCAATCTCTGATTGTTTTTTGCTTGAGGCGTTTGGCTATTTTACTTACCAGTAAATTAAGATAACTCGAATAACATTCGTCATGGCTATAATTATCATCGACTTACTATAGCTTAATTTCTACTAGTTCACTGTTAAAAATCGAGTGATTTTTTGAACCTTTTACTAAATTACGTTATAATTTATCTTAATATATTATTTATGTACCATATATAGTTTGCTATTTAATTACAAAATATATTTATTATTCTCCGTTGTACTTGTGTAGTAAATTTCAATAGTTGACTTTCGTTCAGTTATATATATATATATATAACTTTTATATATATATATATGTATATATATATAGCATATATATATATATATATATATATGTATATATATATAACTTATATATATATATATATATATATATATATATATATATATAATTTACTTATAATGATTTTTATTTTTTAATTGGCATCCATGCCTGTTTATAATATTTTATTTTTTCATTCATCTTTATTCTACTTCTCCTCTGGTTGGCATAAGTTAAAAAATACAATTAAACTTCGATAGTTTGTTCGCTTATATTTGGCCAGTATTTCCGCGCTCCCTATTCTGCAGGCAATGCTTCCAAATTCATGTGACGGCCGCCGAAATTCTGCCTATTACATATGAAATCTCTAGCTTGGTATACTGCGTAGTTAACACCATTTTAAATGTGTATAGACGGAACGAGAGATCGCGCACACGTGGTGGAAAAGTGTCGATTGTTGAAGGAAATATGTCCTCGACGCCACAAAATTAGACGCATTTTGGGAGGGTATGGTGTTCGGTAGGAGTGTACTTAATAGAAGCATAACTCTGCATGCAATTTTTCCATCCCACCTAGAAATGAGAGGCTTAGTGTTCTTTTAAATCCATCAAATAACTATGAGTTCTATATTTATGTGGAAGTGAAACATTTTTGAACGGTTTATTTCGAGATTACTCATTTGCAAATTATCGTCACTAAGGTCATATATTCGGGACTTTCATTTCATTGTGTATCAGTAGTCTGATTTTTAGTTGTGTGTTGATTTGTATGTGTATACGTGTGTGTATGTGCTTATAGAAATTATTCTTATTTTATTGCAAATTCATGTTTGAAATCTGGTTATTATTGCACTGGCAGATTGAGTTTTGATGAAAAATACATACGGTATGCGGCAGGGATGACGCAGAGAATGTGTGCAGAACTCCGAGGCAAATATGACAATTCGAGAATCCGGTCACGGCGAATTCTGGCATATACTTGACAAGTTTCCATTACGAACAAAACCGGTCTACCGTATTCAGTGCTTCGATTTGTGAGGGGACACCACTTCTACCAAATTCCCAAGAAACTCCATGAAATGTCTCCGGGATTTCTATGGAGCCGGCTTATCCTCCAAAAGGAGTCAGCCGCAGTAAAGAAAGAAGAAGAAGTGCTTCGATTTAACTAAAAAATACTTATAATAACAATCGTACCATTATATCTTCGTTTGAAAAACTCATTTCCCCGGGTGACATGGTGTCGGTTCTATAACGACAAATCGGCGGTGGCATGTTGGAACTTTATGGCGAAAGGCATTCCACATAGGCTCCAAAAGGCTAACAAAAAGCATTAGTTGGTAGCAGAAAATTGCGTAATATGTGCGGCAGGGACTGGGCATTGGACGAGTGCAACGCTCAAAAGCAAATAATCCTCTGTCGCGGAATATTCTGCCTAGGTCTTGACGAGTTCCCAATAAAAACAGAATCGGTTTACTTTATGATTTTCATTTGTTACCTTATACAATTCTTATTTAATATTGACGGCATATATAGAATGACTAGATCTCAGACTTCACTTTACAATATAGCGAGAAAGACCCTTACATGCAAAGAGGCATACACACAGACACAAATGCATACACACTAACTAATCAGTCAGATTTGTTGCCACCTTCATAATCAAATGAAAACCCAGAATGTATGTAAATGAAAGATTGTAAATTGAAGTTTAGTATTCTCGAAATAAATGGCAATTATCCACTTTGTTATTAGTGTGTTTCTCGTCATAATTCGACATCTGTGTGTGTTTGTGTTTGTGTGGTGCTTGTGTGAAGTACTTATTATAGATTTTCATATTGGTAAAAATAATACTATTTCAGTTCTAAGTACCGTGTTTTCAATTTTTATTCGCATTTTTGCTTTATTTGAGTTATGCCAAATATTTACAATTTTGTAACATAATTTGAACGGAGTATTGTTGAACCACTGGGTTCTGAAAATATTATCGTTGTAACCTTTTCGCTATCTTTATAGAATTCCGGTGTTAACGGTATTGAAACGGAACCCGATTCGGCCTTTACACAAATGAGGATGACAAAGGTCACTACTGAAAACTCGTGTACAAACGATAACCTCGGTAAGCAGAATGTTAATAATACCGACCCTGAGTATGACACGTCTGCAATTGGTGGCTATAGTGCAACAACTCTTCCTGTTTCACTTAATAGCGCAATATCTAGTAACAGTTTTTCTCCGATTGATATGATTCCATCTAGTCTGAACGTCAGTCAACAGTATATCAATTGTAGTCTAGGCAACGGTGCTAGACGTAAACCTTTGGTTGGATTCCTGTCTAGAGCAGGTGAGGCAGCCATTGGTCAACCGGATAAAGGCTGCATTCAACATGTTAGTGGAGGCGGTAGCGTTAATTGGTCAACAAATTCAAACAACACGGCTGCTGGGGCAACGGTGGATAAGCTGCCGCCGTTGGCAGTTGTAGGTGCGATGCGCGGCAGTAACAGTAAATTGCAAATCAAGCCAACCTCCATTTTAGATGGTATATCTTTCTTTTATTTTTCAAATGGATGCCTACATTGTTTTCATTTTTTTATCGGGTTAAGTATGTTGCCTATGCTGATTTCAAAAAGGCGAATAGAATTTTTTCAAGTGTGTTAATCCAAATGATGCTTCACTATTTATTGGAGCTATTATTTTTGTTTTACGATCAAACAATTATGGAACATCTCTTAGTACTCTGTTAGTCGATTTCAGCCAACATTCCTTTCGGCATTCTTTAGGATCAGGTTCAGCAAATTCAAAATCGAAATAAAATATTGGCAAGGCAAAGTTTTTGTGTTCGGAGTTAATTCAGTAATGGCTTATTGTGTAGAAAATTGCAAATTTAAAATAAATGAGTCCAGTATTTAATATTTTGTAGGACTGATTATGTTAAACACTAATCCCTTTGTGTTTCACAAATCACACTACATAGCAAAATTACCGTCAGTCACACGTAGTGAATTGTTTCAACATTTCGCGCGGCAGTAGCTTTGCTATGTTGTACAACTGGATAGATACGATGGGATTGGCATTTATATTATGGTCACAAACTAGGTTTAAATAATTATACTCACCACCCACTCAGTCAATGATTGGTAAATTATATATATATATATATATATATATATATATATATATATATATATAATTTTCAAATAGTTAATGTTCGTGGCCGTATAGATATTTTGCAGCCGACATTTCAAGTCAAGTACAATGTATGCGAGACAACTAGAGGTGAGAGCCACATGTCTAATGTTGCTTTCCTATTATAATCATTTCTGTTTAAACATACTTTGTCATTTAGCCGTTATGCTCTGAGGTTCGTGCGACTGGCTACATTCTATGAGATCGGTGCTTATTTTAAGATATAGCACAATTGTTCGTGGCTGTAACTGTCTTCATTTTCAACTATGATGTCATGTTTGTCTACACCTGGAATTTTAAATAATTTTGCTATTGCTGTATATTTTATCCTTATTTCTTCCATGCTATTCCACGTTTTCATTCCTTTTAATTCACACTGGTGCACATGTGTTGACTATTACCTTGATTGCAAGTTTTTCCCGTTGTGCAAGCGTGTGTATTTGCAAATATGCCTTCAAGTCAATGCGTGTTTTTGAAAGTATACATCGACTGTCTTATTAATAGGTAGCAGCTGTTTATACATGGTTTTTGCTGTTCAATTGCTACACACAGACATGTGTTTTCGTATATATTACTCTGCCTTGTGATCTATATCATCCACAGATGTTTGTGACTCTTAACGGCAATCATAGAAATGGACGCTTTAGGTTACACAAAATTTAGACTTACAAATTTTTTGTCTACACTCTGTTATTACGATTTGATTGAAATCAACACCCGAAATATTGCATTTCGTCGTAAATGTAGCTACTGCCGACAACTAGATCTCCAATGGTCTCTTTTCCTTTACTTTCCTTTTTTCATAATGTAAAAAAGGCTATTATAGTTGCTATGACTAAGATAAATGCCAATCATATAATTGATCCCAATTTCATGTTACCAAATATCGAAAATATTTAAGGTAAATTATCATTTATTAAAGCAATATTAGTTATTTACATTGGCATATTTAGTTCACGAATTCCGAAAAAAATGCTGCAGCAAGCGTTAGCATTTGCGTTTGATAAATAAGAAATTAACGTGTGTTGTGTCCAAAACTAGAATTAAAAATATCATGATTGCTACAAAATTGTGGGGTCTATACTTGTCTACGCATCGTGGGATTCGAACTTGTGGTACCAAAAAATTGTCTGAAGCTGGTCAAATGGCGATTTGATCTTTCTCTAAGTTCATTGACTGAAGCTGAATAGATCTCTGTAAATGGTCAGCTTAAAGGTGTCAACTAAAACGAATACTAAAATCATTAATCGGCATTACAGTTAGATACTGTTTGTGGCGGAGAACTAATATATATGCAATTATGTATTAGGTGTTGCGCACCTAGTAACAAATTAGTTCAATTATGACCAGAAGGATAAACCAAAGAAAGTATGAACGGAAAGTATAATCTCCTGCACATTCGTTTCGTGCTTATTGGAAACTCATTAGAAGAAGCCGGTATTGCGCTCTTTACCAACGAAACGAATGTACACGAGATTATACTTACCGTTCATGCTGTTTTTTGTTTATCCATCTGGTTATATTTGAACTACTTTTTACTAGGTGCGCAACATCAATACATAATTGCATATATATTAGTTCTCCTTCAAAAACAGTATCTAACTGTTATATTTTGAATTGAATGATGTCATGATTTCCGCGACATTTGATAATTAATATCGATCTAGCCAGAATGTATGGATTTACTGGAGGTGTTCAGAAATAGTTGTAATTCTCAATTTTGGTGAACTATAGCATACGTTGAAATCCATTGTGTTTATACCATGTACCAACTCGGCAACCATAGTGTTAGTACCATGTACCTCTTTAGTACTATATTGTTGGTATTGGGTTTTGACACAATAGTCATAGTGTTGGTATTCTTTATATATTGTATAGAGTGGGTCGCATTGTCGAGACTTTATATGATTTTAGCTACACTACTGCAGGTTTACATGTTCGTGTAGGAAATTGTACTGTCCTATTTTCCCACATGCCTCGCCCAAATATGTAATGGGTAAATGGCGTAATACCGGCTCCTACTCATGAGTCGCCAGTTAGCAAGAAACGAATGTGTACATGCGACTATACCTGACTATACTGACTTGGTTTTATCCTTATGGTCATATTTGAACTAATTTGCTAGTACATGCGCAGCACCTTGTACACAATCTTTTTCAGTAGAAAGTCAAGTAAGGTTCCATTAATTGTGCGTATTCAATTATATTTTGCATATACTTGGTATGGCGCTATTTTTTCTGCGAGTGTCAAATGGACATAAGACGGGGAAATCAGAATGTGACGCGAAAAAAATTTGAAAGCAGAAGCAATCAAGTTAGGTGGTATGGGATCAGTTCGTCTACTAGAATTTGGTATTCAAGGTTTTCATAATTCTTGGGCAATACCATTTAACAATAATTGATTGCGCGGGTGGTGGTAACAATTCTTTAAATTAAGTTTGCGAGCTTGATGTAAACACCAATCCCTTTGTATTCAACCAGTCGTCGGACAAGAGCAAAACTACCGCCAGTCGCACGCACTGACGCGTTTCGACCTTCCATGATCATCATCAGAGTAGGACGGCTAACTGACTGTCGAGGATCAAACCGCATTGAATATATATGGAAATCAAATTTAGATATGCGACTCTCACCTCTAACAGTCTTGCATACATTGAACTTGACTGGAAATGTCGGCTGCACAATTTCTATGCTGTCACGAACATTAACTCTTTGTCGTCGTACTATGATGATGATCATGGAAGGTAGAAACCCGTCAGTGTGTGCGACTGTCAGTAGTTTTGCTATGTCGTCCGACGACTGGTAAAATACAATGGGATTGGTGTTTACTTCAAGCTCGCAAACTTGATTTAAAGAATTTTTACTACCACCCTCGCAATCAATTATTTTGAAATTGAATTGCCTATATATGTATATGTCGCGTAAGCTGCAAACAGCTAATGTTCGTGACTGCATAGAAATTGTGCAGTCGACATTTCCAGTCAAGTTATTTGAAATTACCTGATCTGCGTTTTGACTAATGCAGCTTTCATTGTTCCAGTAGTTTTCTTTTGACAGGATATGAAGCAAGCTTCATTAGTTTTGTTTGTTAAATTTGTGAGGCATATTGCGACTGATGAAGGCTAACGATAAGTTAGGCCGAAATATCTTGTCAAAAGAAAACTACTGGAACAATGAAAGCTGCGTTAGTCAAAACGCAGATCAGGTAATTTCAAATAATCCGGGTTCGCAAAAGAAAACACCATTCAAGAAGCAGCTTTATTTATTGTTTTGTTGTAGTGGTAATGCATCAGTTATGTTTTAGTTTTGATATATTGCTTATCGTGGTGATATAGATCACTTTATGTGTTGCCGAAACAAATGAAGGAACGACGTGTGCGAAAACTCTGAAAATATTATCTCTATTGGTTACCGTTTGCTTCCAAGCTATTCTGCTTTATCGCCATACTTTTTAATCAGGCACATTTTAACTTTGTTCTTAATTTACTGATGTTCCTTGTTTTTACATTAATGTGCCTTTTGTAGTTTCGCCAGCATCTTCGCTTGAAGTCTCGTCTTCTTGGCCGCAATGCGACATGGATGATGATGAAGGTGATGCAAATTCACTTTTTCCAGACGCTTTTGTACCTGGTAGTGGTGAGCTGCCTGCTTGGGCGAAATGTCGGCCTACGGGCGCGCCTATACACATAACTCCTTCAGAAACACATCTGACCATGTCAAGTGATCAACAAGAAAATGTCAGTGTTGATATTGCTGATTTGTGTGATGACAGTTGCTCAAAAGAGCTTATCACCGACAGTCAGTTGACTCCCTCCGAATCGCTAGATGATGGACAAATGAAGAAGCTACAGTTTACTAACAATCGAATCGAGAAATGTGACAGTTCCAATAAATCATCCCTTAGTAGTAGACCAGCTGAAGATACGCACGCATATAAACCCACAGTTCCAAAAGCAAGTGGGAACACAGATTTAATCGATTGTTATCAGGATACTGACGAAGAAGAAGAGGAAGATGATAGCACAACTCATGTGGATGGGCCGTGCGTGCCTCCGAGGAGTCGTATAAGTATGACAGAATCATGTTCAATGGAGTGTTCTTCCAGAACCACTGCTACAAAGCAAACAACTGCTGCCTGGTTAGAGGCTTGTTCCAATGAACAGACCGCATCTTCGGACTCGAGTAGAGAAAGGATAGTCGCTGCTGCAAGTTCCGATTATGCAGAGGATATAAATGATTCGATCGAATCAAACCGTTTTGGCCCATCGGACCATGTAGAAGAGAATGGGCCAATTGACAACGAGCGATCTACTTATGTAGGCAGTAAGGGCATGGAACAACTGCATATCACTGCTACTGATGACGACGCTGACAGCGAAAATGATATCGGCGATGACAATAATAGCGATTTTATTAACAATAACGACGATGACGATTGCGCAAGTCTGGATCGAGACAGCTATCGACAAATAGATGATTTTGAAGAGGATTTCGATGATGAAGAAGAGGATGAAGTAGAACAACCCCGATTAACAGCGGACACATTCAGCAATTGCTGGCTGACGCCCAGGCAACTTGTGCAACATGTCCTCAAATTAGGTATATCTGGTCTAACTGAGGAGTACGCCTACGTAGCTCGTCTTACCTCCGACGATAAAATTGAAGCATTCAAGTGAGTCGACCAATTTAATCAATTACGATATCTTATTATAATCAAGGTTGCGATCTTGAATTAAGCACTTGACCCATTAATTAATAATATATGTCAGTATAAACTAAGAACTGTATAGTATAGAAAAGGCAATTTATACAGTAGACCGGTTTCGTCCTTATTGGGATCTAATCGTGTACTGGCCAGAAAATGCCGCGGACAGGGCTCGAACCTGGGCACGTCTGCTTGGGAATCTGGTGCTCTTACCACTGAGCCACTATGAAAGTTATATTAGTTAGCATATAACTGAACATTGTGTGTATTGTAGTAATTATTATCACTGCCCGCGCAACCGATGTTCGTTTAATTATATAAATGTTCATTTCAATACCACTTCCTCGTGTAATGTGGTGTCTGTTCAGTAATGACAGATTGGGCATGGTTAGTTGGAACTTTGGGTCTAAATGGATGCCATATGAGCTCCACCTAAAGGAAAAAATTGACTAACCAAGTTACATTAGTTAGTATATAACTGAAAATTGTGTGTAGTGTGGTGTGCGGCAGGATAGCTCAGTGGTTAGAGCACCAGATTCCGAAGCAGACGTGCCCAGGTTCGTATCCTGTCCGCGGCAAATTCTGGCCAGTACTTGATGAGTTCCCAATGAGGACGAAACCGGTCTACTGGATGAATTGCCTTTTCTACACTATACAATTCTTAGTTTATACTGACATATGTAAGTAGTTAATGGGCCAGGTGTTTATATCAAGACCGCAACCTTGATTATAATAATTGTTATCACCACCCGCGCAACCAATGTTCGTTTAGTTATATAAATGTTCATTTCAATACCATTTCCCCATGTAATGTGGTGTCTGTTCAGTAATGACAGATTGGGCATGGTTAGTTGGAACGTTGGGTCTAAATGGATGCTATATGAGCTCCACCTAAAGGAAAAATTGACTAACCAAGTTACATTAGTTAGCATATAACTGAAAATTGTGTGTAGTGTAGTGTGCGGCAGGATAGCTCAGTGGTTACAGCACCAGATTCCGAAGCAGACGTGCCCAGGTTCGTATCCTGTCCGCGGCAAATTCTGGCCAGTACTTGATGAGTTCCCAATAAGGACGAAACCGTCTACTGGATGATTTGCCTTTTCTACACTATACAATTCTTAGTTTATACTGACATATGTAAGTAATTAATGGGTCAGGTGTTTATATCAAGACCGCAACCTTCATTATAATAATTGTCATCACCACCCGCGCAACCAATGTTCGTTTAATTATATAAATGTTCATTTCAATACCACTTCCCCATGTAATGTGGTGTCTGTTCAGTAATGACAGATTGGGCATGGTTAGTTGGAACTTTGGGTCTAAATGGATGCCATATGAGCTCCACCTAAAGGAAAAATTGACTAACCAAGTTACATTAGTTAGTATATAACTGAAAATTGTGTGGTGTAGTGTGCGGCAGGATAGCTCAGTGGTTAGAGCACCAGATTCCGAAGCAGACGTGCATAGGTTCGTATCCTGTCCGCGGCAAATTCTGGCCAGTACTTGATGAGTTCCCAATAAGGACGAAACCGGTCTACTGGATGAATTCCCTTTTCTACACTATACAATTCTTAGTTTATACTGACATATGTAAGTAATTAATGGGTCAGGTGTTTATATCAAGACCGCAACCTTGATTATAATAATCTAGTGAGTTGTCATTAATTGTCATTATATCACTGTAATCTCATTGCGAAGAGTGTATACATGTAGACACATACACAAACCAATTTAACATACACTTTCCTAACATTTTTATAAAAAAACGTTATGCTTAAGAGATCTAAAATCAAGTATAAATGAGGCGGTTTAAATTAATATTTTCACTTGACATATTGATTGTCAACTAAGTGTGTGATGTGTTTGGCATTGAAAAAGGGTTCCGTAATTGGAACCTGAAATATCTGCAAAAATCATGATGACAGTGGATTCAAATATTTCGGTACGCAATCCGAAAATCAGGTAAATTCCAAATTTTGTATATTTTCATTTTGATGGACATTATGATTCTCCAAATTCATTGTTTGGTATGTATTATACTTGGTGAGTTGGTTTTGAAGGCGCATTCGTATAGTAAATATAACCGTCCAACTTTTTCATATTTTACTAATACATAATAAGCTGTGTGTGGAGCCGATTCTTACTGATAAGTCGTCAGTGAGCACGAAACGCACGTTCATGCTGACTGGGCATACACTTCTAGATCTAGTTGAACCAACTTGTTACTAGGTGCGCAACACTAAAAATAAGTACAAATATTTTTAGACAACTCGGAAATGCTCGCATGCATGGCCAAACTTGGTGGTACCCGGGCGTTCCGTTTCCATGTTGGTTAATGAATGTCCAGAATGCTTGTTATGTGTGTGTGTGTGTGTGTGTGTGTGTTGATGAGTAAACAGACGGTTAGCATGGAACGCTTGCACCAATGGGATTATAACTTTAGTTGATGCAGGCACTAGCATTGCCTCTTGGTTCTACGTAAACTAACTTAGACCATCGTACGGTATTCCCAATACACACGAACATATTAATTTCTAAATTTAGTTTTTAGATATGAAATCAATATCGTAGTGCAACAATCTTGCCACTCTTCCGAGTTTCTCCAAACTCCAGTTCTGGTAGCCTTAATCAAGAATGTGTGCTTTATATTATTTAGATGTTATCATTTTCTTTTTAATTTCTAAAGTCTAACACATGCTGCATCTGTGTTTGTCTGCGATGTGTACACGAGTTGATGCTAAATTATAATCTGCATTTCCTGTCTGGAAAATGCATTATACACGGTTATTCGGGTAGCACCATTACCCATTGCCTATCTAAATAGTTCATCAGTATGATGATTCATTATATATATATATATATATGATGGGTATGATTAATCGTTTTAAATCAAACTTATTGATTAAATAGCAAAGATTTTCGATTGATTTTAAAACTCAAGTTAAATTATTCAGATCTCGTATTTCATTTTTACTTTATGTATATGTTATATTAGGAAGAGCAGTTAAACATAGATTTATTATATTCATGTACGCATGTAGGCAAATATTTATGTACGTATGTACGCTTGTGTATACGAGTGTATGCCTACACGTATGTATGCAATGCAAGTGTGTATCTATGTGTGTATGTGTTATGTGTGTATGTATGTATATATATTTTTATTTATTTATATATTCATGTATGTGTGTAATTATGCAGGCACGCATGCTTGTATGTATTAAATTAAGTGTGTAGGTATGTGTTTATGTATATATAAATGTGCGTGTGTGTTTGATTGTTTGTTTGTTTATTTTAAAATGTTAGATTAAAAAATTTTGCAGCCTAAGAATGGGTTTATAATCCTCTGTGATCTTCTCTACCTTTGTTTATGGATAACACCAAACTGATTGGCTTTTGTCGAGATTTCTAGGCATAATAAAGCTTTACTTAATGCCTGCATTTGCTATGTCGAGCGGTCGATTAAGAAAGATAATCGTATACGAGTATAGGAATATTCTAAAAGCAAATGTGAACATGGAAATAATCAAATCTTTTCGAAAAAACAGGGATTAGTTAATGCAATTAAACAATCATTGATTGCGCGAGTGGCCAAAGAATTTATTTGAATCAAGTTTGCAAGCTTGATATAAACACCAATCTAATTTTGTTTGACCACTCCAAAAATTCTGTCGCACGGAACATTATTTCTTCTAAAAAAGATGTAGTTATATATATATATATATATATATATATATATATATATATATATATATATATATACAGATAAAATTTGCTATCTTGTGTCAAACTATTATTTAATTGCATGCATAGTTTATTTGCATGAAGGTTGTGCGAAGGTAGTTATTGATTTGTTTAATTTATGATTAAAAGCGCACTGACATCATCTTTAAGCGGAGCTAAATGACCTGTTTATTGCAATGTTCACCAATTGTTTCAATCTGAACGCAAGTTATGCAACCCGTGTGGCTTTTTTGATATTCGCCAAGTTGAGCTTTCTAGCATATTTAAGCAGCACACTAAATGGCACTGAGTACTGGTTGATGCTGAATAAATCTTGCTGGCATTACTGACTCTGTCTTCTGGTCGAATAAGTGTTGTATCTGTGCTAACAAAAACAGGTTGCAAACTGAATGGTTCGAAAGCTTTTCAGCTATTAGGATTAGCATGTTTGCTTAGATGCGAAAATCGGCATTTTGTGTCCAAGGTCATCACACCGACTGCTAGTGCTGCGCTCTATCGAAGCCAGCTGTATTACTCTGTATATCACCAAAATTTACCAAATCTGTGAACATGCTGATTTCGACTAGCAACAAACAGTAGTTCACTAGCGTAGTTGTCTGTGCATTTCTTACTGCACACTTACACACTTTTCTTACTGTGTCAATATTTTATAGAGTATAAGCATGAACTGTGTGGGCTTACGCCGCGGATATGCATCTGTTATTAAACTAGTCATCATGGGAATATATTGCAAAATTATTGCCTACGCCTCGGTTAACAAGTCAACAGAGTGAATTTTTATTATTAGTAATTGTGGATAGACGGCAGTGATTCCTATTGATTTGTCTACTTTCCAAAATTCATGTATATATATATATATATATATATATATATCTGGCTTCTTATGTACCGAACATATCTTCAGTTTTTCTTGTCTTTTTGTATAATACTTATCCATTTTTCTTTTTTGTGTGTACAGTATACTATTTACAGTTTGTTCATAATGTTAGATAATGATTACTGCTCATTTTCGTACATTAGTTCATTTTTCTACAACTGTTGTTTTCGTTTGTTAAAATTATTCTTAGCACTACTAACAACCGGTTATCATCGTGAAATGTGATCACCACTCAAAAGGTTAATGGATGATATTTTCAATAAATGAATTAATCTGTCATTATGCATTCATCGAGTAGATCAACTAGCTGACGAAATTTCTCATCCTCGCACACACACACACACACACACACACATACACACACACATATATATATATATATATATATATATATATATATATATATATAAATCAAGTTTGCAAGCTTGATATAAACACCAATCTCAGTGTATATATTCATTTGTCAGATTGAACTAAGCGTTGTATCAGGTAGCAAAGGAAATTCATCCAGTAGACTGGTTTCATCCTTATTGGAAACTCGTCAAGCACTGTCGAAAATTTTTACGCGGAAAAACGATCGCTTAATTTTTTTAAATATATTTATGTATTTATATCTATAATATACATGTGTGTATGCGCATTGATAGTTTTTTTGTCTATATGAACTAATGTCGCTTAAAGCCCGAGAAATCACTGGTCTGGAAACTGGTATGTCGTCGATATTCGTACGGGATATATTTGAAAACGAACCTTATTAATATTTTTCTTTTTCGTGATTGACTTTCACGGGTAACAGATTCCAAATTTTAGGTCTCGTACAATTTTATTTCACAACGTGTGTGTATATTTGGTTGATGAGTTCTGACTGATCACATCACTCAAAGTTTCAATTATTTCCGATCGCCTCACTATGTTTCGAGTCGTAATTTCTTTATTCATTCTCAGTCATTCAATACACAACTCCTACAATAAAAAAAACTTATGGAAAAAGTGATATCCTCATTGAAGACAAATATATTTATATTTAATTTAGACTTACCAACATTTAGGTATGCATAAATATCAGGCCTTTAATTACTACTCACCTATACACACAGGCATACTTAAAGATAACCCGCCCACACACACGCTAGATAATAATGACGAAATTAAATAAATTCTTTTTATATTCCACTCACCTAATCCGTCAAATGCCTAGAGTTGCGCAAATTTAAGCCTATGATGTTCAGACTTATTCACATCCACAAACTTATTTGAGTATATATGCGTTTAAATATGTGTTGATACACCCAGATGCATTTACATATGTAGATTAAATATGTAAGCAACCGTGTTTTTTAATAGATACGTTCGTCAATGTTCCCGAACTTTTCTAATTACTTTTCGACCGCGTTGAAGAATCAGAAAAAATTCTTTTATTCAGTTAAAGTAATGATGAATTGTCGGTTTACCTAATCTCATTGTGTGTACATTTAGACGATGGAAAGAATACAGCATTATGTTACTGTTGTCAGGTGAAAATAACTCAAATTACAACTGTCGACCTACCCACAGTTTAGTGACCAAGTTATAACGTCTCCTAGTAAGCACACAACGTGTGTGTATATGAGATTGTATCTCTCGTTCATGCTGACCTTGTTTTATCTTTCTGGTCCTATTTGAACAAATTCGTTACTAGGTGCACATAATATTCAATTATATATATAATAGTTCTCCGCAGAAAACTATATAAAACAGAAAGCACGATACGAATGTGCACATGAGATTATACTTTTCATTCTTAGGTGAATCCTTATTGTCCTATTT
Source organism: Eudiplozoon nipponicum (assembly GCA_029291075.1). Taxonomy (NCBI): domain Eukaryota; kingdom Metazoa; phylum Platyhelminthes; class Monogenea; order Mazocraeidea; family Diplozoidae; genus Eudiplozoon; species Eudiplozoon nipponicum. The sequence continues at coordinate 1,560 of JAQBSW010007802.1, read as the reverse complement.
GAACTAATTTGTTACTTGATGTGCAACACGTAATACTCAATTGCATATGTACTGGTTCTCCGCAGCAAACAATATATAAAACAAAATTGCAGGAAACGAATGTGCACATGAGATTATACCTTTCGTTCATGCTGAATTTGGTTTATCCTTCTGGTCTTATTTGAACTAATTTGTTACTAGGTGCGCACCACCTAATACATAATTGCATATATATTATCTATTCGCAGCAAACACAATAAAAATACTCGTCTGATGACACAGATTTTGTCGATAGGCTATGAACGATGTTTAACCACGGAGTGAAAGAGAGAGAGAGAGGGCCATAAATTCGTATATTGACTAGAAAAAAGCTCATTAATTTTATGGATCCACATTTTGTTAAGGTTTGTGGCAGATAAGGTAAAATAGAACGAAGTTAAAATAGGAACTAGTTAAGACTCAACAAAGGACACACACCAATTACATCGTTACAAAGATTAAACGACATCCCGGAGGAATCCCATAAAATTTTTCTAGGCTTCATCGTTCAGTTTACTATCTCATAATTCATTGTCGGAGTCTCTTATTCTGGTTTATTATTAACTCTATATAATCCAACTCACATTTTCTGCCAATCTAAAAGGTTTCATTAAATATTACAGATGTTATATTAATGACGTTTTTTCAATTTATTCTGTGGTTAAAATAGTTAATATATTTCGATTACAAGACCCAATGAGTTTTCTGTCTTCCCAGTCTATTCGATGGCCCGTCTCCATTGAATGACTGGTTGGATCTGATCTTTATATGTACCAATATTTGTATATCATTTTATGTTCCCCTCTACGTACCTTTATTGGACGCATGGTTTCGTTCGTATACCTGAGTTTGCAAAATTTACAAGGTATCTCATAAACCCCTGATGTGTTGAAGGTTTCTGTTTTTTACTTTCGGTTCGGTTGCTTATTGTCTATAGTTAATGATTTTTAAAATACTTTTCCTATGCTGTATTTCGTTGCTAATGTCCTTAATTTTCTAACGGATGTCGAATCAGGTAGTACCATAGTCCTGCGCTTTTTATTCTCTTAACAGACTTATTCTGGTTTATTTTATCTCAATAATATCTCATTTATGATCTACTCAGTTAATTTTGTCGGATAACCATTTATTCTGTATATTTATTTTAGCCTCGTCAGTTTCTTGTCTCAATACTTAAAATAACCTTCTAATACTTCTGAATATCATGAATTTTAAAATGCATACTTTCATTCAATATGGGTGGCTAGAGAAGACATTAAGAAGGATACCCAAGTGAGTATCTTTCCTATAAATATCTTTTTGATTATGTGGTTGGTAAAAAATCTGACTTGGTTCTACATCTATTACTTGTTTGGGTTGATTAGTATGTGTGTATGCGTTTGTGTCTGTGTGTGTACCTGTTTGTGTGTAAAGGTCTTTCTCGCTGTATTGCAAAGTGATGTCTGAGATCTGGTCATTATTGCATTGATTGTATTGGCTGTTATGTCTACGATTTTTATTTTTCCGAGTGTAGTCTTTCGTTACCATTGTTGTGCATTTTTT
>JAQBSW010007801.1:0-38297 GCA_029291075.1 Eudiplozoon nipponicum | reverse complement strand
GAAACGGATAAAGTGTTTCAATAGGGTAGATAGTTAAATTAAACGGTACGTAAAAGAAATTAAAAATTGCCTGATAAAGAAGATACTAGTAATAGTGCAAAGAAAATAAAATAAAAATAAACCTTGCCATCATGTATAGATAAATGTATGTTAAAGGCGCTACACTAACAACAGAACGTAAGATAACAGCTAAAATAAGATAACAAGTAATCAAGGATGAAATAATAAGATAATCAAAATAAATTAGGCGATATTGAATTAATCAATCTCCACCTCTGTAAGTTAATATCAGTCCAGTGTTCTTATTCTTTTACTTGAGCGAGTTTCTGATTCTGATTCTGATTCGTGCAATCTTCGTTTTCTACCATTATTTAGTGCTGTATTCCAAATAGGACCTAGTGATTTTTCTACGGCTGTTTCATTCATTATGTCATTTCTCGATTTAATTTCGATGGATTCTCTAATCAGTCTAGTCGATCTGCTACGGCTACAAATTGATATACGTCTGCACCCATCCCAATTAATTGTGTCCTGTCTCTACTGTATGGCGTGCAAGATCTGATCTATTAACATGGGCATACTTGCATGCGGTTTTATGTTCCCCTCTTCTAACCTTAATTGGGCGCATGGTTTCACCCACATACATCAAGTTACAGTCGTTACATGGAATTTCATATACTCCTGATGTGTCTAGCGGTTCTATTTTTTCCTTTTGGTTGGGAAGTATAATACCTAGTGTAAGGGTCTGTTTTAAAATAGTACGTATATTGTATTTTGATGCTACCATTTTTATTTTCCTACTTAGTTTAGAGTCAGGTATAACCATTACCCTCCGGTCATCTTTTAATTTATTTGACTTCACGTACTTCCAGTCATGATTAAATTTACTTATAACGCTCATTATAGTTGCTTCAATTAACTTTAGAGGATACCCATTAGCACTGAATATTTCTCGCAGTCTCCCTAATTCAATCTCTATGTTTTTTATCTGTTAATCTTAAGCTTCTTATTATCATCGATTTTAAGATACCGATTTTCATTCTATATGGATGATTTGAATCGAAATTAAGAAGGATACCTGAGTAAGTATCCTTCCTATAAACATCCTGTTCTAGTTTTGTACCATTTCTAATTAACTTGACATCCAGAAATGGTAATTCGCCACATGATTCATTTTCAATTGTAAATTTAAGCTCGCTCACCTGATTTGCTATGTTTAAGAAATTTATCAGATGATCCTCCCCGTGATTCCAAATAACTAATATATCATCCAAATATCGTACATACAATTTAGGATTTAGGGGCGTTATATCTAAGAGAGTCTTCTCCATGTAATGCATGAAGATATTAGCTATTGGAACCGATAGTGGTTGCCCCATTGGAACACCTCTAATCTGCTTATAAAATGCATTCCTAAATTTAAAATAAGTTGAGGACATACATACGTACATCATCTCCATGACGTGTCTAATCGTCATTTTTCTTCCTTCCAATATTACTGGATGATCAACAAGGAAACGCTGAAAATAGTCTAGTACTTTAGGTACTGGTATATTGGTGTAAATTGACATCAAATCTAAACTCGCCAATCTATCGTTTTCATTAAGTTCACATTTATCGGCAATCTCAACCAAATGGTATGAATTCATCAAAGTATTGTCTAAGAAGTACGAATATTTCTTTATTCTATTACATAGAAACTTAGACATTTTATATATGCTTACCGGGATGCGCTGATATCCACAGATGACAGAACGATACGGTGGTGACCTTGAAGCAAATTTGAGATCCTTCCCAATAATGTGTAATAAGAACGATAGATGAAAGTGGATTACAACAATTTATTAGCAAAGAGATCGTAGATGGAATCACGCAGTATTACGCTTGTGCAATTCAGCAACTCAGATAAAACTCTCGTATATACATTCAACAAGACAAGTCAAAATGTTCGACAATATGAACAAAAGAAACTTCCAAAAAATTTACAATATTTTTTAAAAAACACGATTTTGTTTTACGAAACCAGCGATAACACCATGTGTCAAAAAACAAATTTTGATTTATTTTTATATGAGGAGTTAATTGATGTCCAATAATTTAATTAACCTCCACAATTCAAGATTGTTCTATCCATATTGGAGACAGCATAAGCTGGTTATTATAATATATTATGAGCATGAAGCTTAAAGTCATAGAAGTTGTAAAGCTATGTAAAATGTCAACCGACCACAACAAAAGAGTACACACCACGTCAGAACAAAATACAAAACTGTAACCGTACATGAAGTAACAAAAGATATAGTCATATTTCTAAATATTTCTTATTGTAATATTTTTCAATTTACAAACAATATTTTTACAAGTTTTTCTCAAATGTTGTTGCACCTTTCGCAGTGCTGTCATTTAAAAAATTCCCCTTTTTTATTATTATGTACAATTGCTAGCATTCGTAGGTCGGTAAAACCTTGATATATTTGCATTTACAGATGCACTGATTTTGTTTGACATTGACTGATAGGTTCTAACTTGTCTCTTCTCTCTGAAGCTGTCAATCAGTTGCTTGTCTGAAAATGAAGTTGGAACAAGATTTTCCGAATAGGCGTGTATGCCAGTCCATATGGTTTGCGTATACTTATTGCATATATGTCACTTTAGATTAAACTACGCATAGATGTGTATAGGTTGTTGTGTGTGGGGTGGTGATGTGGTTATTTTCGTGCGAGTATAAGAGAATAGGTATTAAGACCGGATATTGGATAAGACAATAAAAGTACTTCAGGAAGTAAAATAAATATAAATAGATCTGTCTTGAATGAGGATGCCACATTTTCCGCAAGTTGTATTTTTCTTGTGAGTATGGTGTCAACCTTGAAGACGAGACTGGAAATGAACTCCCGAAAAGTTGAAATAAATTCCAACGTCATTTTAAGGCAAACATCTGACGAATGGCTTCGGAGTGAAGAGTAAGTAAGAACACAATTAATCAAAGCAAAACAAATACGGTGCATCTGAAAATGCAAAGCAATCAAGATTTTACCTACCTACGAATGCTATCAATCGTCTCGCACACGAATAATGCGGGATTGTATTAAATGATCGTTTAAGTTAGCATTGGTAGTTTACATTTGTTGTTAAATTGTTAATAAATTTTTTTTGGAGGAAATGCTTCCTCAACGTGATTAATTTTCCTATAGCTTTCAATCATGTGCTCTGTTTCCTCACATTTGTAGCTTTTCCTATCTTGTAAAAATTCTATCTATTCCAATTAAGTCAATTAAATCCGAAAGTATCATCTCACAGATTTTTATATTGTACCAAAACTAAAGAAAGTCTTAAAACAGAGAACCGTGATCAAATTAACTGAAGTCAAATTTTAGATCATTCTCGTCTCTCCAGAAGCCTACAATCCACGTTAAACAAGTTCAATATAATATTTTATATAGCGTAAAATCAATTATAATTCAAGTTAACTGGTAAATATTTTCATGGCCGTTCACATACCAGACAAAAGCGAAACCAAAATTACATTCGCAAAATTCAAGACTCATATACTTGTTTTCAAAGTGAAAAGATAAAAACAAGAAGTTTTCGCAGTATACACAAAGAAAATCCTAGAAAAAATTATTACAATATTTTAAACATAACTTGCGTCTAAGAAACAAGCAAAAAAAATCAAATTTCAAAAATAATAATGGATTCAATTTTACTTGGAGAAATATTGGCACCCGCATAAACCCTCATGCCGAAGATTTATGTTTATACATAAACCTAATTATCAATCTTCGGCTGACTGGCAATTCTTCTGGAACTTTTTAATCCGTATGATGTTGTTACTTTGCTGCGTTTTGTTTTAATATCTCGTTTGTTCACCGTTCACTTAAACGAGTCACTGGTGTATCCGCCATATTTTACAGTCTTTTTTCCGTTGTGTAATGAAAGCCGTTTTAGTGCCTTGTTGGTTTCCGTCTGAGTAAAAGAATAATAAAAGTGCATAGTGTATTTGGAATGCTATATAATGGTCGAAATTCCACACTCATTAGTTGAAGGCCATAGACTAACTTGCTGAAGGTCAACTTTCACGCCTTTAATGTTTTCATTCTTAAGACCGGCATCTTTGTCTAACAATAATGGAGAACTTATCGAATATTATATTTGGGCAAATCAGAAGAATATGTTCGGGTATCTTGAGCCATTTCGCAACAAAACTAGAATGTGTTATCAAGTTGAAGCAAGAATTACTTAACCATGACTGCTTTCGTTGGTAATTACGATTCCCAAGTAAATTCGAAATTCCATGTTACAGAATATATTTTTCTACGCTATATATGACAAGCAATAAATACATTTGTCAGTATAAGCTAAGCATTATATAATTTATAAAATACAGTTCGTCTAGTAGACCGGTTTCGTCTTTATTGGGAACACTTCAAGAACTGCCCAGAATTTTCTTGGGACAGAGCTCGAACTTGAGGCACGTCTGCTTCGGAATCTGTTGCTGTAACGACTGAACTACCCTACCGCGTAATGCACACAATTTTCAGTTTTATACCAACTAATATTGCTTGTTTTGCAACTCCTTTAAGTGCAGCCTGTTTGACATACCTTTTGACCTAAAGTTTCAACCAACCATCTCCAATCTCTCATTATAGATCACGCTACATGGGGAAGTGGTATTTAATTGAATATTTATATAATTAAATTAACTATGTTTACGAGAGCAGTGACAATAATTATTTAAATCAATATAGCGATCTTGATAAAAACCTATTTTATTATGTACCTAAATTTGTCCGCATAAACTAAACAGTCTATAATGTAGAAAAAGACAATTCATCTAGCAGACCGGTTTCGTCCTTAAGGGAACTCTTCAAGTACTGTCCAGAATATTCCGCGAACAGGTCTCGAATCTGGGCAAATAAAGGAGAGGCTAACAAAGAAACATTAGACAGGATATAACTGAAAATTGTGTGTAGAATGTGGCAGGGCGGCTCAGTGGTTATAGCAACAGATTCCGAAGCAGACATGCCCAGGTTAGAGCCATGTTCGCTCAGATTCTGTGGAGTACGTGAAGAGTTCCCAATAAGGATGAAAACAGCCTGTTGGATTAATTTCCTTTTCGGCATTATAAAACGCTTAGTTTATACTAATAAATGTTTTTACATACTGAGAGAAGTGTTTATATCAAGTTTTCAATCCGGCTACAGTTTGTATATCCATAAAGCTTTGTATGTGGATAACTTCTTTACGTTATTGCATGCAGTAATTATCATAAATGCTATGTCTGGAGAATATATGTGTGAGAATCATCATGGGAAACAAATTAGGTCAAACTTACTGTTAGGTTTGCGAAATTCTTAGTTGTTTTTTTATGAAGTCCGTAATAATGACGTACTAATTTGAAACGTCTATGGCTGCATAGCTATTGATTAATAATGTGTATGTTCAAACACAATGGTTAATGAAAATAAATTAAATGGTGTCAAAGCTGAATTGAATTTAACTATACAATGAATTTAGTGAGGTAAGTTTAAAACAACATGGGAAAATTATCCATCGGAAGTATGTGCAATCCGTCAACGACAGATATGAGTGATTAAAAAGCGGATAAATCTCATATAGACTTAGATTAAGAAAGTTTTGATTGGCTAGACATCTTAAATAGTAATCGTAAAAGTAAGATATGCAATTCAAGGTTTCTTAAATCCATCTTGGTAATTATTCCTAGAACTTACTCTGTATAAGCCTCAAATAACGTGGCTCACTGAATTAGCGCAAAAATTAATGAAAATAATATACAAAATCTTGTATGGAATGACTGTTTGATACAATATTGTTGACTTCAGCAACAAACAGACTGACGAGGATCAAACACCAAGGTATGGAAATTTGGAGATACGATGAGTTGTCAAGACTGCAAAACTGTTATATTTTTAGCTAAATAGAAATTTTTCAGACGAAATTTGCAATCATATGCAACGTAAACGAGAATTCTAGAGGCGAGAGCTGCATCCATGATTTTCAATACATTAATTCTACATTCCTTTTTGATCCTTGTTGGTGAGCTTTTCGTCATGCTGCGATTAAAAACTTTGAAGGTTGAACCGTTTCAGTAAATGTTACTGACGTTAGTTTACCTCTTGTGCGCCTGGCTAAATAAATTTGGATTGGTTTTCTCTAAAGTCCGAAAACTCGATTTGAAGAGATTTTATCACCACTGGCTCTATAAATGATTGATTACTAAGTAGTTATTGGCTACCTTTTATTTTAAAGACTGTATGTCCTTGCTCTATGTTAAATGCACTCGGAAAATTATCTAGTGTGATCTGTAGGACGAGATTGGTTTAATATGCATAGCGAAACAATTTAACAAATTTTAGTTGTCTAACCATACAAAATTAATATATGACGTTGAACGACTATTTGCAACTGTTGATAGGCAGATTGGGGAAAACCGGCTCATCGAGTAATTTATGTTTTCATCTCTTTACTTCTTGACTCAGATTAATCCAATTTTGATTTTAGTGTTCTGCTTGCTCGCTAAACCAGCTTCAATGCGTATAATTACACTTCTAGACTGACGATATGCTAATTGTTTGTCTTCTCACTTTTAATCTTTGTTAAAGAATTTTATTGTCTACTAATTCTTTTATAGATTTGCTGTCATACATAAACGCGTAATGGAACGATTTCTTTATTTTTTACTACTAAACTCGAATGATAGAATTTTAACAATAACTTGTAATCCTTTTCTGTCAAATTGGTAAGATGTATTCAATCCAAATAATTTATAAATTGCTTTTGATCCAGCACATTTATGCTCTTTTTTTAAAGTGATGCGTTCTTTAACGCAATATCTGACTTCGAAGAGTACAATTTACTTACATTCAATTAGCGAACTGCTTTGTTTCTTCGTAAAACTTTTTGAGAATATTCCGTACCCATATATTATCCGTAATTTGGTTAAATGTCCAGTACTTAACCAGTTGTCAAACAAAATATCTAAACTACCGTCAGTCACACGTACTGACAGGTTTCGACTTTCTATCATTAGAACACGACGGAAAACTGACAAGCGAGGATCAAAACGCAATCCATATTTATGGAAAGCAAAATTAGATATGCGGCTATCACCTCCAGTAGTCTCGCATACATTGCTATGTTGTTCGACGACTGGTTAAATACAATGGGATTGATGTTTACTTTAAGCTCGCAAACTTGATTTAAGTAATTGTTACCACCACCCGCGCAATCAATGACTGTTTTGGTTGTATTACCTACATATATGTGGAGAAAGCCGCAAAAAGTTGATGATCGTGACGGCATAGAAATTATGCAGCCGACATCTCCAGTCAAGTACAATGTATACAAACCTACTAGAGGTGAGAGCCGCATATCTAATTTTGCTTTCCATATATATGCATTGAGGTATGATCTCTCGCTAGTCAGTTTGCCGTCGTACTCTGATGATGATCGTGGAAGGTCGAAACGCGTCAGTGCGTTGCGACTGGCGGTAGTTTTGCTATGTTGTTCGACGACTGGTTAAATACAATGGGATTGGTGTTTACTTGAAGCTCGCAAACTTAATTTAAATAATTGTTATTGCCACCCGCGCAATCATTGATTGTTTAAATGTCCAGTAGCTTAAACCATATTCCTCAAAGCTGCGTCTATCAACAAGTTTGATTCCACTCCGTTATGACACATTTGCATGTTCTTATTTAATGTCATCAATCACGGGGCTTTTGCGTTTGCCTGTAGGCTTTAACTAAACTCTCCCGTTGTCTTTGCCAATATTCTTGACAATCTTCATATTTCGAGCTGATAGCACAATTGATGGTTGCAGGACAATTGGCAGCACTTGATTGATGGGCCCTCGCTGGCCCCGTCACTCTGAAGCCGTCCTTACACTGCTTGTCCGTAAATGTAGTAGAAATCCGATTTTCCGAATTTTTTTCAAGTTTTCGGGACTTCAGTTCCAATCCTATCTTTAGGGTCTATACTATACTCGAACGATGACAGCAATACGCAAAACCAAATTCCTTTTAAGGAATATATCAAGGCTTCATATTTGTATAGCTTGTGACGGTTGTTTGCGATTGTTATTCCTTACTGACGAAATTAGTTTATGTTTACAGTTTTACAGATTTTATTTTCATATACTTTTGGTTACGTCATCAATTAATTTTTTTCGCTTTAAATTAGAACTATGCTTTAAATAAAAACAAAGTTACATGCAATCTCAATATCGTAGTGCATAATTATAGTTCGGCATGCTCGCTTTCTATTTTACTTTGTGCATTAAAATCTGGATTTGAGCAAGTTTGATTAGTTAAATGGAAAGCTTTAGGTGGTTTTCTTAAATAAAATTAAAAAAACTATATTTTACATAATGCTCATTAATATCTTTAGAAATAAGTCAGTAAATATTCAAATTTTACCTTGAATGTCAAAGCTTCCTTTGCTAGCTATTTAACCTCATTTGTTGTGTTACATTTCGAATTCTAGTTCAAGAAGTGATCCACAGATGAAGCTCATTTTGTGCTGAGCTAACGTTTCGAATTTAGTTCAAGAAGTAATCCTCAGATGAAACTAATTTTGTGTTGTGCAGAGGTATTGACTTCTAGTGCAATAGGTCATTCTGAAAGGAAGCTCATTTTCTGGTGTTCTGACGTTTGGACTTCTCGTTCCACAGATGATCATCGAATGAAGCTCATTTGGTGTTGTGCAAACGTTTCGACCTTTAGTACAGTAACTCTTGCTGAAATGAAGCTCATTTAGTGTTGTGCTGACGTTTTGACGTCTAGTTCAAGATGTCATTCTCAGATAAAACTAACTTTATGGTGTGCTGACGCTTTGTCCTCTAGTTCCAGAGGTCATTTTCGAATGAAGCTCATTTTGTGTTGTACAGACATTTCAACTTCTATTGCAATAGATCATCCTCAGATGAAGCTCATTTTCTGATTTGCTGATATTTCGACTTATGGTTCGAATTCCTCTTCAAATTAAACTCACTTGTGTTGTGCTGTCTATTCGAATTCAAGTCCAAGAAGTTATCTTCATTTAAAGCTCATTTTGTGTTATGCTGATGTTTCGACTTCTAGTTCAAGAGTCCGTCCTCAGATTGAACGCATTTTTTGTTGTACTAAAGTTTCGTCCTATAGTCCCAGAGGTCATCGTCAAAGAAAAACATTTGTGTTCTTATGACTTTTCAAACTCTAGTCATTATTCTTTTGGAAAGAAACACGCTCGTTTAACAAATGAAAGTAAATTTACATTTATCTATTCATTTAGTAATTTTACTTTACACAATTAATATTTTTATAAAAATTATTCACTAAAATTACCTGATCTACGTTTTGACTAAAACAGACTGAAATCCATTTTTGTTGTTTTTTCAAAATATTTCGATTGTCTTTGGCGGATATCTCCTTCAGTTCACTTATCATCAAAAGTTAAAAAAAAACAAATTTCCAAGGCAAGGCCCTTATCTCACGGAGTTGTAACTATAAGTCCATGTTAAATGATGCTTAGAAAATTTTTAAAAATTTCGAAACTGGATTAATACAAATTGCCTGATTTGCGTTTTGAATAACACAGGCTGAACTCCAGTTTACTATAATCAAGGTTGCGATCTTGATATAAACACCTGACCCATTAATTACTTACATATGTCAGTATAAACTAAGAATTGTATAGTGTAGAAAAGGCAATTCATCCAGTAGACCGGTTTCGTCCTTATTTGGGAACTCATCAAGTACTGGCCAGAATTTGCCGCGGACAGGATACGAACCTGGGCACGTCTGCTTCGGAATCTAGTGCTCTAACCACTGAGCTATCCTGCCGCACACTACACTACACACAATTTTCAGTTATATACTAACTAATGCAACTTAGTTAGTCAATTTTCCCTTTAGGTGGAGCTCATATGGCATCCATTTAGACCCAAAGTTCCAACTAGCCATGCCCAATCTGTCATTTACTGAACAGACACCACATTACATGGGGAAGTGGTATTGAAATGAACATTTATATAATTAAACGAACATTGGTTGCGCGGGTGGTGATAACAATTATTATAATCAAGGTTGCAGTCTTGATATAAACACCTGACCCATTAATTACTTACATATGTCAGTATAAACTAAGAATTGTATAGTGTAGAAAGGCAATTAAAAGACTAACCAAGTTATATTAGTTAGTATAAACCTGAAAATGTTTGTAGTGTGCGACGGGGTGGCTCAGTGGTTAGAGCACCAGATGCCGAAGCAGACGTGCCCAGGTTCGAGCCCTGTTCGCTGCAAATTCTGGCCAGTATATGATAAGTTCCCAATAAGGACGAAACCTGTCTACTTGATGAATTGCCTTTCCTACACTAAACAATTCTTAGTTTATACTGGCATATGTAAGTAATTAATGGGTAGGTGCTTATATCAAGATCGCGACCTTGATTATAAAAATTGTTATCACCGCTAGCGCTATCAATGTTCGTTTAATTATATGAATTCCAGTTTGTTTGTTTCTTCAAAATATTGGTTTACTTTTAGACTTGTGACGATGAATGAACTGAAAAAAGATGGCCGCCGAAGGCCATCGAAATATTTTGAAGAAAAAAACCAATTGGAATTCAGCCTGCCTTATCCAAAAAGCAGATCAGGCAATTGTGATTAATCCAGTTTCTCAACCTTTCATTATTTAATTCACCAAGTCGGTAATAGAATGCGTTGAGCTCGAAGAAAATATACACATTCGAAATAAACTACAAATGTGGAAGCGGAAGTGAGGGAGATGAATGAAAAGTAATTAAGGTACTATCTAATTTTGTTAAGAACATTCACAGGACTCTACGGGTCTTGTTAGTCTACAAAACGTGTAACTGCTGCATCATACTGGTTGTACATTGATGTATTTAATAATTCGTTCAATGAATCAATTAAATTAATTACTGTTAGTATTAACCAAACCACCACATCTGGTAATGCTAAAACTAATTTAAAAAATTAATTTTATATTAAAACTAAGTTGATTTTTCAGCAGAAGCCTGATAGATAGATAATATAAATCTTTACTTTTAATGCAAATAGGTAATGGATTTTATGGGCGTTTGTGTGTAGTCACCTGAAAAATTGTACCGATGTGTTAAATGTTGATATATATGGGAGCAACGATTCACGTTTATTAAAGAGTCTTGAACAGATTACATACAGAATAAGTTAAGATTAATAACTTTGCAGTGTTATATTTTTTCCAGCCAAACGGGAAAATGTTCGTATAGTTTTACAACAATCTGTAGAGTAATTTATTTAAAACCTACATGGATCTCCAATGTGAGGAATTACCTAATTACACAATTGAAGAATGCGCAGATGGTGGTAATAACAATTTAAATCCAGTTTACGGACTCTATAGAAAAATCAATCCTATTTTATTTAAACATTTGCATAACGTAGCAAAATTAAGGTGAGCACAAAACGCATTAGCACATGTGGTCGACAGTTGCTTTTGTATAACGTATGAATTATGACACATTTCGAAAGTTTCTTAAAGTCAATGACTGGCGAACATATGTGGGAGGATTCACTATAAAGTTTTAGTATTTACCATGCGTATTAAAACTTTTGCATAAACATGCATTTACCTTGCAGGTTTATTACTTTCTTACTGATAACCGTCTAGTCCATAGACCCACACCGTTTTGTCCACATTTTCGATTGTTTGCTGACAAATAAGATTCGACAGGAAATCGACATTAACGTCTGTTTCTCTTTAATTTTGGTCATCGCTATGTGTTCTACCTTTTCTTAAATATACAGTTTTTCCGCATCGAATTTGCGAGTTATAGACACTTTCAAATTCTTCGTCGTTATGCAGCGTCATTTTAAAGTGGACTTTTTTGTTTTATTACCTCCTTTTCTGGCTCTTTAACTATACTTCTCTAATTTAAAAAATATGCAAGTTAAAGTATGGGCATAGTTAAAACTAAATGTTGTCAAATACAAACAATATAGATTTGCCGATTTCTTTTCCAAATTAGCTGCAATCTATTGGTCCAAAGCGCCTTGGGCATTTACATTTTACTTTAAAAGTGGTGTGTGTCGAACAAACTTACGAGGTTTCAAGAAAGTGTTGCGTAATTGTTGTCGTTTATCCGCCATTTAAATATAACCATGTTTTAAACTTGTAATGTTCTTTGTGTGTATTTGTTAAAATTTTAATCAATGGAACTGCATGATGTAATACAAGACTTATGGAGTTATTTTTCTATATAGAATTTGCGGTCGGCATAAACATCAGATTTTCTTTTATTGCTGGAAAAGGATATCACTCCACTTTATATAATTTCTCAAATTTTGCAGTCATTTCCGTTTTCTTTGTTACGAGAAAAACAACGGCCCCTAAAACGACATGCTTGTGCAAATTGTCTGTCTTTTACGCCCGTCAATTTTCTGCTTATTTTGAACTCACATTTTAACAAGTGACTCAATCAATTGTTCAGCATAGCCGTTGTACATTAAATCAGTTTTGGCTCTATTTTATTCACCGTCTTTTAACTAGGGACTATCAAGATTGTCAATTCGTGACAGGCAACAACAAACAGCTTCTAGCATTTATTAAAATTGCACAAAATTGTTTCAAAGTAAATTCTGTGCACACCAAATTTGTCTGTGGTAGATATATTATTTACGTATTACCATGAACGTCTCTGTTTTTAGCACACCCTAGAAGTATTGAAAATATTTGTATTACTGCTCCGACGGGAAATATATATTTTGCTATGAGCTTTGCTGTAAATTTGAAAAAAATGAACGTTACTGCGAACTGCATTAGTGTACTTGAATATTATCCTCAATATTACGGTTAGACTGCTTAAACAAACTGATAGCTTCATTGAGTAACGTTCTCTAAAATTTGCTTACGAAAACCGGAGTTGTTACAATGTTTTTGGATATTGCCTGAACTATAATGACCTTCGTGTCGTCAATCAGAAAATTGGAAAAAAGTGTTCAGGTCGAATTATTTCAAGATTTATATCCTGAATTCTGTTTATGAACTAAATTGAACGCTCAACCGAATAAATTGTCTTTACTTTACTTAATAGTTAGATTATGCTAAAGCATTAACAGGGAAATTGTTGATCAATAAAATCTGTTTTAATTGCTTTCAAATTCTGTGCAAAGTCTCTGCCAAATAATACAAACTTCGCTAGGATTCAATTTTATTTGTTACTTGTCAACTTGGTATGTTTCATCTGAGGCGTCTCTCAGACGCACTCATTATAACTACACATCAAATGTTTCTCCATTTAAAAAAATGTAGTCTGGTTTGTACATTGTAACAACGTCTTTGCGTTTATGAAATCGTAATATTTTCAAGTCTGTATTTCTGCTTATTACTTTGAGCACATTTAAATGTTTTCTTGTGAAATAATTCTGTTACGTACATATAATTAGTTTCTTATATGGGACCTAATCAACGGGAGCAACCAGTTTTTAAACTTTATTAGAATTGTTTCTGATTCAGCTGTATTTATATATTACAATTTGAAATGTTGTCTAAATAAAAAAAATATCACAAGTTACCCAACGAGTTTTTGCGTTCGTTTGATCCAGTATTAGCTCCTCGGCTTTTATTCGTTAGTTTTCCACTTGGCATAAATCAACTGTGGTTTCAATCAGCAGTTCAGAAAGATCACTTTAAAATTTTTATCTGTAAGCAAGGTTCTGTTTTATCCGTATTATGACTAATCATGAATATAGAAATAAGGTGAAAATATGTTTGAAAGAAGACAGATTAATGACCTGAGCAAAAAGAAAGGACGATCCACACACAACAAACAGATAATAGGCAATTTTGCATTCCACAGAATACACAGCACTGAAAAAGTAAACCAAAGAGATGCTATATAGGCTCCACCTGAAGGAAAAGCTACCAGAAAGCATGAGTTAGCATATAACTGGAAATTGTTTGTCGCGTTCGGCAGTGTGACTCAGAGTTTAGAGTCACAGACTCCGAAGTAGCTGTGCCAAGGTTACAGCCACGTCTGCTGCTAGTTATGGAAAGTACTTAAGGTGTTCTCAATAACGACGAAACTCAACTTCTTGATGAATTGTCTTTTCTACATTACACAATGCTTAGTTTATACAGTCAAACGTATACATATATATATATATATATATATATATATATATATATCTTTATAATGTCCATTGCCTTTCAATATTACACAGTATATTTCTAATTAGGAAGAAAAACACATTAATAACAGAGTGGATAAAGGTCATTTATTTCGTGAATACTAATCATCGCTCTACAATCATTCATTTATATACATTCTGGGTTTCCAATTGATTATGCTAAAGGTAACAAATCTGACTCGCTTTTAATTCTTTTTATTGTTTTGGCTGGTTGGTAAGTTTTTATGCGTTTGTGTTTGTGTGTGTGCCTGTTTGCATGTAAAGGTCATTCTCCATGTATTGCAAAGTGATGTCTGAGATGTAGTCATTATTGTTTTTATGGCTTGAGAATTAACCATTTGTGCGCATTGTTCGCTGTTACATGTAGGAGTTCTATTTTTCCCAGTGTCGTTTCACTTTTGTTCTGCACATGGAAACAGCGCCAGTGTGGATTGCAGTGTTGAACGCTCATAACATCGGTGGCTGATTCCGATACTAGATCAAAACTCATACAAGACATCCTAAAGGCAAATCCCGTCGGAACAAACACCGCAAGATTGTACGGCAAACCAAAACTCATAAAGCCGTGACAGCCTCAGGAGCTCCCTCGATACAGCCTATTATGTCAATGATCAACGCTCCACAACATAATCCAGCCAAGTTTCTCTGCAAAATACTTCAAACAATACGAAGCATCCTAAATGAAAATAATATCAATGACTCCTTCGAACTAGCAAATGAACTGAAGGGGAAGAACATTCTACAGAATAAAATGGTCTCGCTTGATGTCTCATCCTCATTTACAAATATACCACTGGATAAGAAATCGGAGATCTTGTGTGACCTTATCAAAAATGAGATTTTTGATTACCCTATAGACACCAATGACATCAATAATATGAGCTTTCAACACTGCAATACACACTGGCGCTGTTACCATTTGCAGAACAAAAAAATTGCGCAACAAGGTGAAACGATAATCTACACTGGGAAAATAGCACCTCTACATGTAACAGTGAATAATGCACAAATGGTTAATTCTCAAGCCATCAAAACAATAATGACCAGATCTCAGACATCACTTTGCAATACGGCGAGAATGACTATGCAAACACGCACACACAAAAACACAAACACATAAACACTTACCAACCAGCCAAAACAATAAATAGAAGTAAAAGCGAGTCAGATTTGTTATCACTAGCATAATCAATTGAAAACCCAGAATGTTTATAAATGAATGATTGTAGACTGATGATTAGTATTCACGAAATAAATGGCCTTTATCCACTTTGTTATTAATATGTTATTTTCTTCCTAATTAGAAATATATATATATATATATATATATATATATATATATATATATATATATATATATAATAGATTTGTGTTTATATTAAGTCAGTAAACTTGATTTAAATAACAAATATGCAAACTAATTGACAAGGGACATGAAAAGAATAGTTTATCGACGATTTCATAGTTATTGCTGCAAATCACGACTTAATCTCTTTGTGAACCAAGTCACCGTAGAGAAAACGACTATAATTTATATGTTCAGACAAAATCTGCAACACGATCGTTACTGAGAACGAGTCGTACCTATGCCACACAATATTTTAAGCCAAGAACATGGACAGTCACGTGGAATTCATCTTGAAGGAGTAACTGGTCCTGTATTACGCCACTTGATTTTTTATGGTAAGTGTATAGATTACGTCTCATGCTATATTGGCGGTGGCTGAGAAATTGCGCACAATTGAGAAAAGAGAAAGTATTTACACCTAAAACTTGTCTTTTCCAGTACTATCCATTGAGTCTTGTTCGCTATTCTAATGTGGGTCAATTATATATTATTGCAAAATACGCCTTTCTAATTTGTTGTTGATTATTTGCCCTTTTGGCCTGTTTTGGCTTTGCATTTCAGACAAAAGCGGTTAGATTTCGGACAGTTTTATTCTCATTAGCATATAAGAAGACCACACATAGAGATGTACAACACCTTTTTAGACTGTGGAATGCTCTCCTTTCGACACAAGTATTTGAGCCCGGAATAAACTTTTTTATTTCCAGAGTTCTTAAAACAATTTCCGAGAGAAACTGTTGTGGAGAAAATTTTAGAAGTTTATCCACCCCAGAACATCGTAATATTCTTTATGTAAATATTTCAACGGCTTCTGCCGTATGTCGTCTTTTCAGCTGCGGTCACAACAGAAAAAAATAACAAAAGGCATAAAACTATCTAACCCAGAGTCGGCTTATATATTTCCTAAACAACAAATTTATAGCAATGTTTATATAGGTACATGTATAATACCTGCATCGTTATCAGCCTCTCTCCTTCTATATAAATATAAAAAGAGCGGATTTTCTAAATATACATTTTAGCACTATATACTAAACATTGCATAAGGTGGCAAATTCAGTTTATCAAGTAGACCGATATCTTTCTTAAAATACACTAATGAAATATTTGACAAAATGGTTGCAGCAGGGATGTGAACCGGGAGCAGTTAATTTAGAGTCTTGCAGCTCGTCCAATGCACCACCAAAACCGCGCGTTACATGCCATTTTATTTTTTAGACGATAGACTGTCCAAAAAAATAAGTTTTAATAATAATAATGAAAATTGTATATATTATTCTTTTCAGTCGAACTTTCTGATATTGATATATTGTATAGTACAACTAGTGAGATATACTTATCTACATGAGATTAATTGCACAATTTTATGTGATGTGATAATTTAAAAAAAATATATATTGTACATTTTCCAATTTTATTATTTGATGGAATATGTGTGGTTTGAATCCAAATAAAGATATTCTATTCTATACTATTCTAAAGAAATGGATGGCTTTGGGGGCATAGGGAATGATGTTGAAAACTCGGAAGAAAATACCCCTGGTTAAGATATCAGCAAATTTTTCAAGAAATTTTTATGTGCTCAATAAGAACTAAGCCGGTCCAATGGATGGATTTAATGTTCTATCTTATTCAATGTTTTTCAGTTACTCTGAAAAATATGTATTATATTATATGCTACACCTTTAATTAATTTCATATATATATATATATATATATTTATATATATATATATATATATAGTCCAAGATTCTGGAGCAAATGTGCCCCGGTTCCAGCCACGATGGCAGCCAACTCGGAATATTACTTAACAAGATCTCACTAATGACGAACCGGTCTACTGGATTATTTGCCTTTGCTACCTGATACAATGTTTGGTTTATATTGACAAAGCATATATACTTAGAATACTACCATTAGACTTCAAATCCAAATTCGTTATTAGGAAGAGAAAACACATTTAATAAAGAAGTTGATAATGACCGGTTTATTTCCAGAATAATTAGCAACCCATTAAAATCTTGTATTTGCATACATCTTGAGTTTTCATTTCAATAAGTGGATGACAACAATCTGACGTTCAATTTTATTTCTGTTTCTTGGTGTTGGATGATTTCGTGTTTATTAGTGAGTGAATATGCGTGTGGGGCATTCTTAATTCATTACCGAGTGACGTTTGAGATCTGTTTATTCTTGTAATGATGGATAAAGTTTTGATATATATATATATGTAAATATATATATATATATATATATATATATATATATATATATATACATATGTAAAGTTATTGATGCGCTCACTCAAAATTGCCTTTATTCATATAATTTAGTCATGACCTATTGTGCATGTCTGAAGTTATGCGAAAGCCTTCCTAGGTAATATTTGGGAACATATTTCCGTCAAAACTGAGTGCAACTTCACAAGCTGAGACGAAATTCACTTTCATATATGTCTATGGATTATTGGTGTTGTATAAAACAGCTTCTACTGTGCGTAAGTCGTTTTGATTTTTGCTTAGATTAACGCTTGGTAATCTTCCTGATTTGGAGTGTAAATATTATGAAAAATGTTTTCAGAAAATATGATTACATTTTCTAGTATACAAACTGGCTATTATCCAAGATGATAGCGAATTCGCGTTGTTAGTAATCGTCCAGTTCAGCCTGTATATAGCGCACTCACTGGCCTATTATTAAAATAACGATTTCATAAGCATTTTATACTGAACATTTTTCGCAGAAGGGAAAAGGATCCTGCAACAACGGAACACTTTTGTTATAAAAAGCACACTCAAAATCAGGAAAATTTCTAGTTGTTTCTCATTGCAATAACGATGAAGAATCACAAAGCGAAGATGTTGCATCAAGCATCCTTAATTCTCAGCTAAATGAGCATGAGAATTTCGTAAATTAGATGAATATAAACTGGTGAATTGTTTGTGCTCGTTGAGTCCCGGAGAAAAGTAAATGATCTTTTTAAATCTGTGATGTAAATACCTGTTTTATAGCAATTTTTCCAATAATAAATGATATTTAAAAAAAATCAAATTACATATATATAAGTGTAGCTCAACTAAAGCACATATATGAGAACAAAATCGTTCAAATATAAAAGACGTAACATTCGTTTATCTATATTTTACACCTAATTATATAATTAAAACATCATAATGAATCAACTAAATTTACAGGATCATGAATGAGTATCAATAAAATTATTTTAATAATTGAATTTTTAAACCATTTGTGTCAGTTTCGGAGTTGTTCTGAAACAGGCCCTCTGAAGACACTCCTTGCATCTTGTACTAAATAATAGTTTGGCGTTGTGTCTAGGATAATCAACAAAGTTATTAGCATAGTCGTAAGAATGAGCGACAACAGTTGAAAACATCGCATAGAAATGTAAGACGTTATCGGTTACTCTCACGTGCGCTGTTAGATATTCTGAATTTGTCAAACCAAAATGTAAGTTAAAGAATGTAAGACAGATTAGAAATATTGATTATCGGACGCTTCACTACAGAAATTGTTTGAGCTACTTGTTTAACTATCTAAAAATACAATTAAACAATAATTGATTGCGCGGGTGGTGGTAACTATTATTTAAATCACGTTTGCGAGTTTGCAGTAAATAATAATCTCATTGTATTTAACCAGTCGTCGAACAACATAACAAAACTACCGCCAATCGCACGCACTGACGTGTTTCGACCTTCCATGATCATGATCAGAGTACGAAGGCAAACTGACTAGCGAGGATCAAACCGCATTGCATATATAGGGAAAGAAAATTACATAGCGTGGCTCTCACATCTAGTAGTCTCGCATACATTGAACTTGACTGGAAATGTCGGCTGAGAAATTTCTACGCAGTCACGAACATCAACAAATTTCAGAAGCTTTCACCGCATATATATATATATATATATATATATATATATATATATATATATATATATATATATATATATAAAATATATTTAGATATATACAATGCAATTAAACAATAATTGATTGCGCGGGTGGTGGTAACAATTATTTAAATCACAGTTTCGAGCTTCGATTAAACACCAATCCCATTATGTTGTTCGACGACTGGTTTAATACAATTGGATTTGTGTTTACTTGTAGCTCGCCAACTTGATTAAAATAACTATCTAATGATTGTGTCTAAATTATTCTCTTACCTACGATGAGGTCTAGTCGGGACGCTGGACAGCCTCCATCTTATGCACAATGCGCGTAGACCCAAAGTGGTTGGCATCCATCTACTATTCTGTCATCCATCGTGTATTATCAATCAATGCAACCCATAGTGACAAAAATTCGCTGGCTGACGAAAGGCGTATTCTTGCCAGCCACGCCAACACAATTTTAACAAACCTTGCTGGTACTTATCCAATACAGCTATCTCGCTCTCGTTAAACAAATTAAGTCGGTTCTGTTGGGTCCCCCTACCGCTTTCATTATTTGCCATGCCAGTCGACTATAGCGACTAGGAGGCACTATCCACCAGTTAGGAAGTAAATTTCTCCCCATCAACCACACAGCGCTAGATAATGCAATACAATTATCTCGTTCTCTTGAAACAAATTAAGCCGGTCCTTTTGGGTTCCCATGTCGCTTTCAATATTTGCCATGCCAGTCGACTATAACGGCTAGGAGGCACTATCCACCAGTTATGCAGTAAATTGCTTCCCATCATATACACTGCGCTACATGATGCGTTAGTAATCCTTGAATATTTAACATTAAATTATTTTAATTCTTGATTACGTGATCTCAGACTCTGCAGAACTGCCGTACGGGACACAGAACTATGTTTATAAATGCACACGAAGAATGTACCGGCATAATTTGGTTTGAATGCCTTCAGTGTACACCAAGCATAGCCTGAGATCGCAAACGCATTTCGCCAATAAAGCCGGTTTTGCCCTTTATTGTACAATAATCAAGTATTTGACAGAACTGAAATAACCAGGATTCCAACCAGAGAGTATTTGATTCTGAAGCTTGTAGTTCATCTACCACCCAAATAATACCACGCATTGCATGTAATTTTAAAATATATAACAGTGTATGTCCTTTATTTAGACTTTCTTTCAAGTAGGCTCTATTTGGTCTAAATTCTGGCAGTGGAAATTCGCGTAAGTACATGATGAATTTCCAATGAGGGAAAAACCGGTGCATAGGATTAATCGCCTTTGATTCCTGATGCAAAGCTTTGTTTTTACTGAAAAAATAAGCATAATAAAAGTTTTGTCGTTAGGCTTCAATTAAATGTAACTTCTCCATAAGGCATGGTATCCGTTGTGTAATGCCAATTTGGGGTGAATAGTTAGGACTTCAGGTCTTAAGAGATTCCAAACTGGGTCCACTTGAAAAAATGCTAATCCAAAACAAAAGATGGTATGTCTTCAAATTGCGTGTACTATACGGAGCAGGTGTGCAATGAATAGACCCCCAGACTCCAAAACAGATGTACTCCGGTTCGAGTCCGTTCAATGCAAACTCTGGATGGTAAATGACGAATTCACAATATGGTCGACACTGGTCAACTGGCTGAATTGCTTTTGTTTTCTTATGCAAGGGTTATTGTATTCTTAAATCATGTATATAATTAAATCCTGTCATTAGGTTTCTATTAATATATATATATATATATATATATATATATATATATACTTATTTTACATATATATATATATATATAAATATATATGTTAATGACAAGATTGTTAAGTAGGACTTTGCCGTTTTAATAATTCCTATTGAAATTGGCTTGAAGCGTTAGAATCTATGATTTCTGCATCCGTATTATTCTAGCTAGTGACGTTTTTTGGTAAAGCGTAAGTATAAGCTGCAAATGTTCGCGACATTAGCAGTTCATATAGCGACATTCGAAATGAACCAAATAAAGTCAGTAACAATTTGCACAAGTTGAATTGTGCAACTGTGGTCACCCATGTTGTAATGATAATTAAGAACCACCACATAGACAAAAAACGTTTCATAACTTAACACGTTATAAGACATGCTTGAAATCGCTAACTTGCTTGAAAGAAAATTATATGAACGAGCTATGTCGACATATTTTTCAGTGTTGCTAAATTACCATACGTGATGTATTTTACAGAATCACGAAAAAAATAAAGTCTAAGGCGATATCGTTCATTCTTTTCCCACATAACAACGTGAAAAAGGAAAATGTGCCACTACTAATATTACTAATAGTAAAACTAACAAAAGAAATAGTAATAACAAAATATATAATTTAAAAAAAGAGTCCGTAAGAAAAGACAAATATAAGAGAAGTTGGATCTATCCGAGATGGAGGGACCTAGGGAAGCAACGAGGCCTCATAGACATCTGCACCTCATGACATATGCGAATTCAAATCTAAGCCAAAGCGATTTTGGCAAAAGAGCTTCCATGAATATACGAACGTACTATATTATTGCTGGTTGCATTTCAATTAAGTTTCGATGGTTGCAATATCTCTGTGAGCAAAAGCAGTAAACAAAACAAATGTGCACGTGGTTGAATTATCTTTTCAATTTTGAAACTAGAAAACAATCTGGTTATTTTATAGAAACTGCTTCTGTTTCTTTCTGCATACTGTTCTCCTAAAATCAATGTTTGATTTCGGCCAATTTCCTCCGGGATGTTACAGAATTAGACCTTATTTTAATAAAGTTTCTCCTTTTAATTATTTTTAAGTCTTGACCGCCCTTATGCTTGATCAGAGGTATTGCTTCGCGGTAAAGTGAACATTTAATTTTAACTGAGAGAGACTGCAGGACCTGAAGTCGTGGAATCATTTACTCGCAAGGAATCAAACTGAAGTCAGATACAATCTCAAAATGCCTGTTTTATCTTTTAATTCAACTCAACCGGATGTTACGCGCGAAATTGATTTGAAGTTGCCTTATTTAAGGTTACATTTTGTTTTTCTGTTAATCTACGAATGTTATGCCTGTAAGATCTTAGCTTAATTAGCCACGTTGGAAATTCTAGCCGTAGTGACTGAAACTCGATATCACAATATTGAAATTTGTATGTGTACCTTCGTCAAATTCAAGTCGTACAAAGCGCAAAGACGTCTCAGTGTTTCCTTACGTTAATTTTTAATTTGTAAAAAATACCGATGGCTTCCAGTGGCTAAATGGACGAATTTGTAGTTGCAGCATGACACCCATTTTCTGTTACTTATTGAAACCATTGCATGCGCGCTGAAATATTTTTTTGGAAATCTCGAATCCACAAAATAGTCCAAGTTCTTTGGATTTTACTCAAATCCAATGAAACAAATCTAATCTTGAAGCAAGTATCTCAAACTTTTCAAGAAATTATAATGCTACATTTGTGTCTTCCATGCGCTGTAGATATTCACTGAACTCACAAGAACTGTCGGCGTTGAATATCAGGAAGGTGGCCACTGCCCGCAAATAATTTCACTGTATATTTTTCCCATTTCACCTTTTATATTAACGTGAAAAAGCGCATTTTTAAGACATTAATTATTTGTCGTCAAAATTGTAACATTTCTCTGGCTTTTGTCATATTTCTTTTATTAGTAAAGTATACCATTGCTGATCGCAACGATGGTGATGACATTTGTTTGAATCAGGTTTGCGGACTTGAAATAAGCGACAAGTTCTGACCATCATCAAGTGTATTCTAGGAAAGGCTAACCAGTGGTTCGTAAATACATCTAGTAAAGGAGGAAAGACACATGTAGATGAGAACACTTAGCACACTATTAAACAGAAAATTAAATGGAAGCTGAAATTGTAAATGCAACTTTCTTGCAGGTTATTTACACCCTCTCCTAACACGACGTAATCTCGCAGTAAACCCTTTCATTAAAAGAGAACAAATATAACGAAATTCTCCTTGATTTCATTTAAATTACGGTAATGAGGTATGATTCGCTACCTTAGTGCGCAAAGTTTCCAACCTAATATTCTTATTTCATGTGTGGCCTAATCAATTACTTCACCTATATGTGCGTTTGTGCATGCGCGCCGAATATCTCGTCCGAGAACTAGCTATAAAATCCGGTTCATCTGTTATCATGCTTAACGGCGTCAACTGAGCTCAGCTTGACTAACATATTTCTTATGTCAATACGTCCGCTGCCGGAGAAATTTCCGGCCTGGCGGTCGACAGACGCTAACCAGTCGAAACAGTAGTGTAGCCATGAATCCTGCCATGACTAGTTGGAACATGTACGATGCTACAATCTATTTTAATGCGGTATGGCATTGTTTCCTTGAATTGAATGCAATAACTCTTGAGAAATGAAGGCGAAAGTGATTTGGTGATGAATACTCTTTATTACACAGAATATTGTTCGCCCTTTGATGCACGGTGGACATCTTGCCTTCGTGTTGGATAATAGATCATACTGAGCTGAAGACCAATCTCCATTATATTAATGATCATCATCATCATCGATCTGTTTAATAGTACTGCATTGTGGCGTGAGGCTAAATGTAGTTATAAACCTTTATTTTTTGTAAAAATTATCATATAATACATATGCGGATTAGATGGTTCCTTATATGTTTTTGGTAAGATTGAGTGTCGTATATGAAAAAATATGTTTTATTATTTTCAGATTTGGAAATATCGGCACTGAATGCTACACAGAATCAGTGAGTTTTGAACTAGTTCATAAATAACTATAATTGATTTGCACTATTGTGGTTATACCATTATTGTCAAAACGACGTAAGAGTATAAATTAAATGTTCAATTGGAGGGCAATTCTTGCTTGATGCACTTTATTCGTTTCGTCGGGAGAAGTCGTTGAAGTACCTGGTCATATACAGAAGCTCCAGGGAAAGACAGAAGAAGGGTACGGACCACGCTAACCAATTTGTAACGAAGCCGCCTAAACAATGTATTTCGTATAGTCGACATCAAACTTCTTACGTTAGCTCTCATGTGTCTTTGAAGCCATATTATTTCGGCGTCCGGATAGTGTTAATGACTATCTTGACAGAGGTAGTTGCAAATAAGAGAAGTGTTAGCATGCATAGAATTATTTATGAATTTGCGCACCTTTCTTACTCATTATCAGCAGCTTTTCATTTTCTTGTCTTTTTTAACTGTATTGGTGATGTTGTAAAGTGTACAGCTGAGATATTTGTAATATTATAACAGCTATCAAGTCAGTTAAATATATTTCATCAACACATGCTCTCTATGATTCCGTTTTCCTGTGAAAAAGACAATTACTGACTGTTTAAGGACACAGTGATACGTTTGCTAGTAAATGCCATTTAAAAAAATTTAACTTTTATATTTTTTTTAATAAACATTAGAATATACTCCATTTTGGAATGAGAGCCTTAGCAAAAATTCATAGTACCATTTCCATGTGCTAAATTAACAAAATATCAGATAAAAGAACCGCTTCTTTCTCTTATACTTCTAGGATCTAAAAATGAAAATATATGTTGAAAGTCGACGCAAATAAAAAAAAACATTTGGAGACAGTATGAAATAAGAGAGTAATCAATAAATTGCCTGCAATGTCTCAAGTCTAAGCTCAATGCCAGAACATGCTTTTTCTGTTTTTTTAGCCATAGAGCTTTGTATGTGGCTAACTCATTTTTGTTATTACATTTAGTAAATATCTTGAATACTGCACATGGAGGAAATACGTGCTAGGTTTCGATGTTATGTTATGCATTTGCAGATGTGTATTCCATATTTGAATTAAAATAGATATTTAATTTTCAGTGTCCTTTGTTTTGAGTAATGAATTGTATTGTCGATCGACCACACTAAGCTTACCTAAAACTTGCTCATGTGTATAGGTGAATTATATTTGAGGTCGACATTAACGGTAGTTTCTCTGTAATTAATGGCAAGAATAAAATTTATATTCAAGAATTGAGATTGAACTGGGGGTGGTGTATGAAACATTTTGTTATTCTCTAACTTGTAGATTTGACAGCATTTTTCTTGTGCGTTTTCTCCACGTTTACATTTTATTTTTTGTTCGGCCTTTCAATATATATATATATATATATATATATATATATATATATATATATATATATATATATAAAGAGAGAGGGATGGTCATTTGTAGATATGAAGAAATATTTGAGAAGGAAAATTTATTGTATCTGATAAAATTTCTTTTTCTTTTTTTAAAATGGGAAGGGTACTGTGTTTCAAATCTTGGAACAAGGAAAATTAGTTTGGACCAGGAGAATACACTAAATTAAGCATGTAAGGACCAAATAATCTAATTTACGCATGAGTTTAATTCTTACTGGCTACTCATTTAAAAGAGCCGTGACTCGACTCAAAATCCACTATTTGGTGTTCACGTAATCTCAGTTAAATTGATTAATCATGCTAAATTTGGCATGTCTTCTAGGTTCTCGACAAACTAGTCATTATTTTCAGCGGTCCGACTAATAATATCATTTGGCATATAGTTGAGTAGACCTTGTATGCTTACTTTATAGCTGACAGAAATGTGACTTTATTATTTAGACGGTTGTTCAGGATTATTCTGATGAAATATGAATTGCATTCTAAGTAGGTCTTGAACACTTATGTTAAATACTTGAATTGTGAGTTTTCTTTTTTGCGGAAAAATTTGCCCTTTTTCACAACATCATTCTTGTTAAATTCTGATTTAATTAATCTTAAGTGCTGCTTCGGATACACAACAAAACAGTGAACATAAAACTATAGATGACCTCACTACCTTAGCATCGACCGATGTACCACACACCAATGCACCTTCATCGAAGCCAAAGAATATATCATTTGCAAGGACAGAAGATGAAGAAACGGAAGAGAGTACTTATTTCTCCTATCGTGGAGACGACAATGAGGATTATAATGACAGTTCGGATGAAGCATATCCACTTATGAGTGTCATCACTGACGCGGTTACCTCGTCGAATCCACCTGCTGGTGATAGAGATAACCCGGAATTAGCTATTGTCAAAGGAAGCATGAATGGCAGTGTTACGAATAACAGTTCTATTGAAGCGCTGATCTCGTCAACTTTGTTATCGCCATTGACTACGGCAAAGCCAAATTCAAGACGAAAATACGTTGAAGTGTTCAACACTCGACGTTTCAATAGGAACACAGCTGCCGGTACAAATGATCCGGCAGAAATACGCATCTCTGAGGAGAGCAGTTCCACAGCTGACAATATTGGAAGATCAGGTTAGTTTTTCCTATTTGTAAGTAAATCGGTCAACTGCTTTGTATAAAACTTTAAAAGAAAATTGTCTAGGATTAAAATGGATAAAATTAATCAATTGTCAACAGTCGCACATCATGGTAAAATGGATTAAAGTGGGATTAAAAATAATCTCATTTCGAAGAATTTGATTTAATACATATTGAAGCAACCTGCACAAACAATATTTGCGCTATCCTACATCTTTAAAGTACGACAACATTTCTTTTACACATTTTGTTGTTTAATAGTTATACATGTTAAATATAGTCAAAATAATCCAAATTAAACATAATAAATTTAGCACTGAGCAACAGAAATCTAAAAATCATATGTAACTTAATGCCTAAGTTTATTACGAGTAGGAGTTTATACAGCGCAGTAGAAAATAGCAAATTTTATTTTTTATATCTTTATCTTCTTTAAATGAAGTATGCGAGCTTGAAAAAATAAATCTCAATTGCATTAACTAATAGTCGAACAACATAGCAAAACTACCGCCAGTCATACATATAATATTATATATATATATATATATATATATATATATATATATATATATATATATATATATATATATAGTATTCTAAAGCTCCCGTCATTCACACGTACTTGTGATGGAGGGTAGTTTTGCTATGTTTTTCGACGACCGGTAAATTCAATTGCATTGGTGTATACTTCCAGCTCGCAACCTTGATTTACAGAATTTTCACCACCACTCTAGCAAACAAGGATTGTTTAATTGTATTGCCTATATAACTAAACATTGTTTGAAGCATCTTTTACACTATAAAACACCAAAAAAAGTTCTGCCCTATTCCCGTGAGCAAGGATAATAAGCAATTCTTCAGACAAAATATAAATATATATAAATAAATATATAAAACTTATTTATTTAAACCAAGGTTGCGATCTTTATATAGACACTAATCCAATTATATATATATATATATATATATATATATATATATATATATATGAAAACTTGTCACTGTAAACTAAGCACTCCCTAAAGAAGAAAAGTTAATTTATCCAATAGACCGGCTTCGTCCTTATTAGGATCTGTCCACGTAATATCCAGAATTTTACTGCAGATAGGGCTCGAATCTTGACACATCTGCTTCTGAATCTGTACTCCAAACACTGAGCCACGCTGCAGCATGTTTTTGTAAAACGGTGCTTTGTTATCTCTTTCAGCTCATCAAAATAGCGCTAATTTAACACTGTTAAATCTTAATTAAGGCTAATGTCTGACATCTAGGAAAAGAGTTAATACCAACTTTTCTTTAAATAACCATACGGATTGCAAAGTATTTTTTATCGCAATTTTATACCAGTTCAATTATAATAGGTAATAATTCCCAAAATATATTCAGAAATTGATAAAATTTGTTGGTCCAAGGATGGAAGCTGAACAATATAATGAAGTAATATAAGCCTATTGTCAATTGATGACACTACACAATCGACTAATTCAATTGATTAAATGGGCATTCTGTAGGAACACATCAGTATAATTCCGGAAATGGCTATAGTTTCTTTGAATATTCCATTTAGGAAGACACGGTTTCTCGCACATATAATTGGTATTTGTTTGTTTTTGTCAGAAAAATTTGTTTAGCAGCATACACGCGGAAGGTGAAGAGCAACTTTCATATGCCTATCGACCAGACAATAATAAACTGGAATGATTTACCTTTTATTGATAAGACGACTGTGTCACATCGATTAGTAAATGAACGCGCAAAACTGTGCAGTTTATTGGTGAACCCGTGAGCGCGTGATCAACATATCTTAATTTTACATTATTAAATGTGAAAAAACTTAAATAAGTCAGAAATATATTTTAACAAATTGCATTTGGACTTTTCAAAGCAGAAATAGAATATACGCGTTTTCAGTCGGTATCGAAGTTAGCGCAGTATTTTGATTGAACTTCTCTCAATATGTCAAAGTCTCTCCCAATTTCAAATTTCTGTTTGGTTTTATAAATAATGTTTAAAATTAATGAAGAAATAGTTTTAGAAATGTATGATTATGGATGTTAGCAAAAATTATTTGCTTTTTGTAACTGGGTTGTAGGAAAATTGTAAAAAATATGGGATTCTTAAAATTACAAAGTATTTCACTATTTAAGCTATTAATATTTACTATCTATAAGAATTATTTCATCGTTCTATAATAGAATAAATAAGCAGTATTAAAGCCGTTCCCAGTTAATTTTGTTAAATTAACATCTTAAGTCTTTCATCAAAGAAATTTTTAATACCATTTGAGTAGTTTTTAAATTCGAAATCTTAGAAGTACTGTATGGTCCGGTACATGATTATTCAGTCCTACACCGATACAATCTCTTTTTTGCAGATTCTTTGTCACTATAAAATAAACATTTCATCAACCTATTTAAAAGGAGTCTTTAGATGAAATAATTCGTCAACCCTGTTTTACGCCGCTGATGCCTGGCCGAAAGTTATCATTAGTTGCTCTGTCTGAATAGCTATATGAACTGATGCATTCTTTCAGTTTGATTTAGGTCCTTATCAGCTGAGCGTCGTGAGCCTTCTATCAGTAGCACCACTTTACAACCGATCAATACTATTCGATCGCTTCTCGGCCACTGTCACATCTAGTTTCGGAGCACTGACTGTGCTGGCTTAATCACAATATGAGAAGGCCCCATACAAATGCCCGGAGCCGCAAACGAGTTTTAAAAGCAATCACGTAACGGGACTCTATTTTTCGTTGAATCAATCACTTTATCACGTTAAATCACATTTTAATGTTGGAAAATCTCCAAGACTTGTCGTAAGGGATCTATTGAAGAATATATATATATATATATATATATATATATATATATATATATATATATTGTAGCTCATCTACTGTCATTTAAAAACAATATTATGCAATACCATCATATATGGATTCTGGCTGAAGTATTCTATTTAATGAGGTTAATTTTGTAAAATTAGGGAAGAATTAAAATTTATTGTTTGGTTTCATAAAACAGTGCTTTGATACTTTTGTCAAATCATCTGAATGGCGCAATTTGGGCGCTGTTAAATCTTAAGTGAAGCTATTTTCTGACATCTAGGAATCTGCGAACTCGTAGATTAATTTATCTACCTTGCTTGCATTATAAAATGCTAATTGCCTCACACGTTTCAGACAGTTCGTGAGGAACACTCATATAGAAATATAAACAGAAGTGAAAATCCATTGACTTTATTCGCAAAAATCAGCTGCTTTTTGTTCACATTGCACAGATGCTTATTTTCGTTAATGAACTTGGAAAACAAAATGAAAAAATCTTACAGCGTGGAAGGTTCCAATTCGGTTTTTTCCAAATTTACTATTTTAAAAACTAGATATCTCCGTTTATATGGAAACAGGCACAAAATATTGACTTTTATAGCTAAGTTATATAAATGTTTGCACAAAATAGTGCTTTCCATTGCACTCGAAAGGTTATAGGTCGAAGTATGGTTTATGCCCAATTAATTTGAATTTATGTTGACGGTGCTTATAACACAATTGCAGATATAATAATGTAGAATAAAAGATCAAATATTAATCAAACCATTAGGAAAGGAATGAACGAGTTTTCACTATATGCATCTCAAGGGTATCGATTTTAACCTTAAGTTCTACCTATTAATCCAAAAACAGTCATTCAAACTTTAGATTACAAAGCACATTATAAAATTATCTTGAATTAAGATAAATTTAAAGGAGTTGATTATGCATACATTTTTATTTGAAGACAAATATATTATAAGATAGTAAATAAAAATTTTAAAATAATATTCAATTGTGTATTGGGTGTTGCGAACCTAGTAACAAATTAGTTTAAATAGGTCCAGTAGCATTAACCAGTCAGCATGACCGGAAGGAGTAATCTCATGTGCACAATCATCTCGGGCTCACTGGCGACTCATCTTTAGGAGCCGGTATTACAGTCTATATCTACCATATATTTGTGTGAGATATGTGGGACAATTGATGAATCGCCAGTAAGCACGACATGGATGTGCACATGAGATTATACCTTTCGTTCATGCTGACTTTGGTTTATACTTCATGTCCTATTTGAGCTACTTTTGTACTAGTTGCGCATTAGCTGATACACAATTGCACATATATTAGTTCTCCACAACAAGCAGTATCTACCTTTTATATATTTAATTGAATGATTTCATGATTATCGCAAAAAATTATAACTGATATCGATCAAGACCAGAGCGTATGGGTTTGCTGTGGTAACAGGTGCTCAGAAATGTCAGTTATTCTCAATTTTGGTTACGTCTACTATACCTTGAAATCCTTTGTGTTGGTATCATGTACCGACTCGGCAACCATAGTGTCGGTATCAGTTACTGAAATAACAGTTTCGGTATTCTTTACAGGCTTGTTATATATATATATATATATATATATATATATATATATATATATGTATGTATATATTTATTTATTTATTTATATATATTATGAGTTTGCTTTGAAGTTGCATTGTCGAAGATTTTTTTATGAACTTAGCTCTACTACTGCTGGTGTACACATTCGTATAGGATATTTTCCGTCCATTTGCCCCAAATAGGACACCCAGATATATAATGAGTAAGGGTCGGGATACCGGCTCCTAATAATGAGTCCCCAGTAAGCTCGAAACATATGTGTACATGTTAATATACTTTCCATTCATGCCGACTTTGGTTTTCCCTTCTGGTCCTATTTAAAGTCACGCGCTGCGAGATGCGCAACACCTAATACATAATTTCACATTTATTAGTTTTCTGCAACAAAGTGTATCTAACTATTATAAACTATATTCATTGTTCCCTTCCTGTGTGCAAAAACAAAAAGAAATTTTATCAGATATAAGAAAATTTTCTTTTTCATGGTCTTCTCAAATATCTACTCATGAACATATCTTTATATATAAATTGGAAAGCAAAACAAGATAGAAATATTTGAACATAGAGAGAGTGTGGAAAATAGAAACCAATCAAATTGCGTGCGTCACCTCCAGTTCAAGCTCAATGCTTATCTTTTTTTGCTTTCCAATTTATATATAAAGATATGTTCATGAGTAGATATTTGAGAAGACCATGAGAAAGAAACTTTTCTTATATCTGATAAAATTTCTTTTTGTTTTTGCACACAGGAAGGGAACAATGAATTTTATTAGAGCTCGCATTTCAAAATAAACTATATTGTTTTCTTACTTGTGAAGCACTGACTGATTTGCCTTTTCTACATTATACAATGCTAATTCTGTTTACTTGGACAAAAATGGCCACTACAACATGTAAATGTGCAAAATGTTCCTGGTAATCTATGAAAATAACCTTGCTAAGAGAAATGCATTAAACAAAATAAGTTGCCCAACCATCAACTTCCATTAGTATTTGGTTCATGGATGTAAAATTCCAAACGGATTGCCTTAATACAAAACAACCACGTGTACGACAGACGGTCAAGTAAGTTTATTTTCAACATCAACGTCTAAAAAGATAATTATATTCTATGGAAAAATAAAACGCAAATTGTATAAGACAGATTTTTGCAACAAGAGGTTAAAAACCTTTAATGAAAGGCGTATGTCTTATTTTAGCGTTGAGTACTGTTCATTCATATGATTATGTAAAAATCTGTGCTGACTTCCCCATTTTCAGTTATTTATTTCCATGTTATGGAAATATATCCTATATGTACAATTGTGCAAAACTTTTTTTACCTAGTTTCTATTCTTTAAACAAACCAATTGATATCATTTCGTTCGCATTTTCACTAAACCGTTCATGACATAAAAGTGTGTGTAAGTCTCTGATTTAGATTTGTTACCAATGGAATTTTAATTTGTGTCTTGTTTAAAATTATTATAATTTCTCAGCTCACTGCTTTACTGCTCCGATTTTGTACGCGTGTGATCCGGATTCCTTGCTTCCCGAGAAGCATTGGATATTCGACAGTAATGAAATGAAATGTCAAGAATCCGAGGACTGTGCAGCCAGTGAAAATGCTTTCAGTTCCCTTCGTGAATGCCTAGAGGTTTGCCAACCGATACAAAGTAAGCAAAATACGGGAAGCACTCTCCTGTTGGACAGGAAAACATGTATATTATGTCAAAACCCATTGAGAATTAATCGATGACGATCTCTAGACTATATTGCGTTTATATTCTAAAATTTTTTTTACAATTAACAAATATATTCAGAAAAATTCATTTTAAATTTAATTGAGCAATCAATAATTGCGAGGCTGGGGATTAAGATCATTTAAATCGCGAACGCGGACTTGAGATAAACGAAATTCACATTATATTATTCAGTTGTAGAACTAAGGAAAAGTTATTTCAGTCAGTTATTTTGAATGGTGGTGGCTTGAATGTGCAATAAAAATGGTTAAGTTAAATGGGATTATTGTTTATTGCAAATTCGCAATAATTCAGAAGAATAAAATGATTATGTGTATATCTGGTGTCGCGTACCTAGCAAAAAGTTATTGTAAATAGCAGAAAAATGATAGTTTGAAGACAGCATTACCAGAAGGTCTAATCATATTAAAGCTCGCTTCTTTCACTGTTTGGCTACTCATCGGTGTGTGCTGGCACGACGACACAAACCATTTTTTCTGGTCAATTAATGTGGGCCAAATATACACATGAGTACGATTGGCAGAAGCACTTCAAAGCAGCAAAGGGTGCGCATCATTTAGTTTGAAAAACTTTTATGAAGTTCTGGTTATCGCGTAAACGTAATTGCGGATGCGACCAAAGTTCAGAACAGGATGCTATATATATATATATATATATATATATATATATATATATATATATATATTCAATTGTGTATAAAATGTTGGTACCTGGTAACTAGTTAGTTCATATTTTGAATATATATACGTTTATAGTATAAACAAAACGTTGCACAAGTTAGCAAATGCGATTCACCAAGGGGTCCGATATCATTTTTATTAAGAACTCGTAAATTACTCCTCAGTATAATCTGCGCGTGACGCAGGGGATTAGTTCAAGACTCCCAAGCACATGTGCCCCAGTTCGACCTCCGGTCGCGGCAACTTGTGACAACTACTTGACGAATGCCAAATTAATAAAAAAAACCGGCCTAGTACGAGAGGTATGTAATCCGAATACAGTCGTTAATATGTAATTGCAAAAAACTTCTCTAGGTGGCATAATATCTATTCTATAATGACAGATCGGAAGTGGCTAGTTAGTACTGCAGGTCTAAAATTTTTCAAGATGTCTCGCCTCAAGAGAGGGCCAGCCAAAAAACTTAAGCTGGCATATATTTGAAAATTGTGTGCTGTTTGCGGCACGACTGGCGCAATGGAAAAGTTTAGGATTCAAAATCAAATCCGTTCCGGTTTGAACCCTGGTCGCCTCAAATTATGGAAAGTACTCGACGGGTTCCCAATAAGTAGGAACCGATTCTACTTGAAGAATGGCCTTTGCTGTCTTTTGCAATGCTTAATTTGTACAAAGGATTATTTTCATTAAACTTGAATTCACCATACACACACACACATATATATATATATATATATATATATATATATATATATATATATATATATATATATATATATATATATATATATTCATAGTGCTATTTTAATACGCAAAAATATTTTATTTAATATCCCATAAAATTTATTTTTAGTTGTACTCGTAGAAAGAGTACTACGAATTTTATTTGTCAATCCTTCCTTAAAATTAATTCTAAATCGTATATCTTTCGATCTTATATTCCAATTATCCATCGTCGATTTGTCATTATAAGTCGGAAATCATGTCACTTGGAGATATGATATTGAGTAAATGCATAACAATGGGATTAATTGTATGCATGATGTTGGCATAAGTTAAGAATTACATAAGATATGTAATTTATTTCATCAACAATTTTTGTTGTGCCTATAATGAGCACAAATCAACTATTGTTTGATTATACTAGTATTACCACTACTTCTTACTATTCATCTACTTTAACTTCAACGGTTACTTCTTCTTCTAGTACTAATAATATAATTGACATTTATGGTACTACTAATACGGATAAAGACACTACTAGTTATACTACCAAACGGAGTATTACTAAAAATAATTCTGCCACTGATAAAATAACTACAACTACAACTACTTTTACCGACACCTTTCCTGCTAATCGTACAGCCACATTTTATCTTTACATGATCAATAACAATAATATAAATATTAATCATAATCATAATAGTTGTAATTTTTATGAATTTTATTATTTTTATTATTTTGATAGAAATATAATTACACTACTATTATTACTATAATTTATATTACTACAACTTTTAATTCTGCAGCTGCTACTGTTACTGCTACCGCTATTACTACTACTACTACTACTACTACTATTACTACTACTACTAATACTACTACTACTACTACTACTAATATTAATAATAATAATACTATTAATGCAACTACTGCTAATGATAATACTGAATAAAAGTTTCATTTATTATTTAATTGACTTCATTACTGTACGCTCGTTTTTTATTAGAAACGATGCATGGACCGCCAAAGTTAAGGTCAAGTGGGGATAACTATTTGTACTGCTTTTTATAATAAATGTCAACTGATTGCTAATAATAGGCTATAGTAAGTTAATGTAACGATTTAAGCCATTCTGAAATAGTAAAATTATCAGAAATAACGATATTTTTGTGTCTCACCAAATCGCCACAAGTTTCTCGATTGCAGTTTGATTTATGAAGTTTTCGATAATAATCACTACTTTGAGATAAGCTCTCGGTTACATGCTGGTTTCTTCCTAGAAATGAATTTTCGATCTCAATAGATATATTACGCATTTTTGCTGTCAAAGTGTTATGTACGACTTTGAATTATCCTTCAAAGACTGAAAATTTTGTTGTTGATATCTTTCATATCGGAACTATTGATCAAAAGTTAATAGCTTATTGATAAGCGTGCATTGAAATTTTCTCTAAAGATAAATGCATTTACACTGAAAAAGGCAATTTCTATTACTACTACATCAAGAGTGTTACAGCGATGCTAATAAAGTATTTTATAGGAATATTGAAAACGAAGATTAGATCGTACCTCATCTCTCGTGGATGTTGAAGCCTTCGGAAGGAAGGCACGAATCAGCACCCAGCCACCAAGAAGACGAAATCGATGCGTATTTGGAAATAGGGACCAATCGGATCATGGCGAAACTGATAGTGCAAAGTGAAAACCTACGATCGCCAATCGTGGTAGTTATCAATGTGACGCCTGCACTTTGCAATCAGTCAAACAAAATATTATATTGAAATAGTACTCTTGGAATTAGGGAATCAATCAGAAATACGCCTATTTCCGAAGCTGAAAATGGCTATGATAGCTAAACTGCTGTTTCATATTAAGAATGTTTGATAATTTAACGTTTTATTATTATATAAAACCTACATACATTGCCAGAAGTTTGGCAACTGCGACACGTAGAACCGGTTCGTTTTGCCAACGTATGTTCCATATGCCGATTCCAAGGGAAGACTTTTGGAATATATAACTATAATCAAATCAGTGAATAATTCCGATTCGTCCATTGCCACAACACTAGACATAGTATATTTCTTATCATAAACAAGTTAGTCGATAATATTTTACCGTATAGGCAAAGATAGTAGTAACTTTTTAAAGCTGTGATATAACTACTACTAAATAAAATTTACCTTTAACGTTGTTTTTAATTGACAGATTCCGAAGATTATTGAACGTAGTCTCTTTGTTTACAGAAGCAAGTATCTTACTTTATTGAGAGTGTTTATGATACATTTTTGTTATTTACTTGACAGCAGAAATATTTGTTTCGATAAGTTTCGAGGCTAGTAAGTAGTCTTAGTTTGAGTTCCGTATTGATTTTATAACGTCAAATTACTAAAACATCGTCTTACTTTGCGAGTGGTTTTAATTGATGCGAAAATTATATTTTATATCTCCTTTCTCTAGAAATGGCCTTCACCGCGGTTTTTGATTGGGACCCTTGACTTTTAAGATTTTTTATTCATTTTATTTTCCCTTCATTATCAAATGCGGATGTTATTTGCGGCAGATTTATAACTTGTACTTTATTAGATGCTAAGGATATACAATATTGACTGAACAACATTACTTTTTCCGTACAATATTTGGGACGACAAAGAAAATGTTGTGCCTTCAAATCAGTTTTGATCTAACGGGCTCAATAAAGTTATGACACAGGAAATATATCAATGATACGTTATCCCGCTTTCTATGATAAATTTTTTTCTACAATTCGTATTTTCGACGAAGTGAGGGATATACGTATTCTAATCCAAGATATTTTTCAATCGGAGGAGATATTGCAATTATCGAACCCATTAAGTGAAGGCACTGTCGGATGGAAGAATACATTAATTCCACATTACAAATCAGTTTATACTAAACATGGATCAAAAATGAATTTGAGTATGCTCAATCCCGTTTTGCAAAAGGCGCAAGTTAGACTGAATCACTAAAAAGCATGATTAGATTACTAAATACGGAGCAATTGAGCTATTTCAGGTTACACTCATTGTTTATTAGGCGGATAAGTGAATACATTTTTTTCGCAAGAATCAACAAGTGACACATATACGTGTGACTGACGGTATGTGAATTCTAATATTACATAGTATATCTTTTTATTAGGAAGAGAAAACGTGTTCAATATTAAAAGGGATAATGACAGTTTTATTTTGAGAATACTCCTAAATATTTTCCAAGCGTTCATTTATATTCATCCTGGGTTTCCGTTTGATTAAGGTGTTATCAACTAGTCTGAATTTCGGGTTTGCTTCTATTTCTTGTTGACGGTTTATTTCGAGTTCATTTGTGGGTGCATTGGTGTATATATCTGCGTACGTGTATGTTTGGTTTTGGATGTCATTTTCGTTCTATGGCAGAGTGATGTTTGAGATCTGGTAATTCTTATATTGATGGATTGAATTTTTACCACGTGTTCGCTTAGTTAGTTAGTACATGTATAAACATTTCCCCCTGTATTTTGTCTTTCGTTTCGCTTTTTTCTGCAGTTGTATTTCGTTCCCGTGGTAAATGTGCGGATTGCAGTGTTGATCGCTGATATGGTAGTGCAATTTCCAAGACTGTTAGCGGTGTTAAC
This sequence comes from Eudiplozoon nipponicum, assembly GCA_029291075.1. NCBI lineage: Eukaryota > Metazoa > Platyhelminthes > Monogenea > Mazocraeidea > Diplozoidae > Eudiplozoon > Eudiplozoon nipponicum. The sequence goes on along the minus strand of JAQBSW010007801.1, from coordinate 332 downwards.
GCCGTTTGCACAGCTGTTTATTGTTGTGTGATTTGTGGCCAGTCGATTAAAATATCATGTCTAATATAATCAGGGTTGCGGTTTTTATATAAGCACCCGATCCATTAATTACTTACATATGTCAGTATAAACTAAGAATTGTATAGTGTGGAAAAGGCAATTCATCCAGTAGATCGGTTTAGTCCTTATTGGGAGCTCATCAATTACTGCCAGAATTTGCCGCGGACAGAGCTCGAACCTGGGCACGTCTGCTTCGGAATCTGGTGCTCATGTTGAAAAAACTTTTAAACTTTTAGGTCGAGAGCTTGTGGTTTTCATAGAACACTTCATAT